>ARYC01008726.1:0-12058 GCA_000711775.1 Oxytricha trifallax
TTTAGCTGCAGGGGTGAGAAAGATTCTAAGCAAAGAATCAAACAATATCTCGATAAAAATAAAATAAATGGAGGTCTCGGAGAACTTGCATATTCAACTATTATCAAGCCAAGCTAAGAGAATCAACAAACAATAGACACAATCAAACATCAACTTAGAAAGATAAAATTCAGAGAACTGCCACATGACTCTAAGCTTATGTTTGTGTGAAATATTTTAAAAAACTCGCTTGTTATACTCACTTAAAATACTAATATTTAAACATTAAACCCCTACATAAACCCTATTAAAACCCTAATAAAGTATGCACTAATAGTCTACTTTTATCAATCAAAAACTCAATCAAACTACTGAAAGGGTTTTGGGGTTTTGAATGGCACTCAATCAACAAAGGCTAACTTCAAGTGATTTGCGAGCTTTAATTTAATATCTAATACTCTAGGGTGCTATTGTCTTTGGTCAAAAATATTTCGCAAAACAACAAGAATTCGAAAACCATAGACATATTCTACCTTAAAACAAAAAGCAAGAATACTCGGAAACCTTCATCGATCATATTATTTCCTGAAGATTGCTGGAGTTTTAAAAGGGACTGTCTCTTAAATCTCGGGCTATATAACTGAATAACTATGATCATTTATAAAAAACATATAATTAAGTAAAAAGTTTTGAATGTTAGAGAAAAAAATGACACCCCACCAAGACAATAGATTATTTTAATAAAGAATCTCAAGTTTTTAAAGATTACAGCAATAACTCTCCTTAGGAAAGAAAGTAGTATAAATCGATGGGATTATATTCAAACATTTTTAAGATACTGCGTCGAAATGGGCTCCATTATACCAAAATTGCACAAATAAAAACACAGGATTGCTCTTAAAACATAGGCTGCGATTGTTGGGGTGAGAAAGGAAGTGGGATTGGAAGACTTTATAATGAAACCATTTTTAATCAATACCACCGACTGTCTAGACATGTTGGAGTATATAAGGATAAGAAAGCCTGGGCCTGATATTGCAATATTCTGGGACAACCTGCGGCTTCATCATAGTAGAGTCGTTTAGGAGCTTATTAGAAGCTATGAACAGGTTTGCTTCCTTAACGAGCCATACTCCTCCGATTTATTAAAAAGGTTTTTTTTAAGTCAAACAAGTTTATAAAATAAACCTAATTAGTAATGGCTTCAAGTTTACTGCTTGGTAACACATTGACCTCATAATAACCTATATTGAAAGAGTGAGTAGGGAGACTATAGCGAGAATAGTGGAGAGGTACATAGATTTGATGAACGATTAAATTAGAAGTTATTTAATAATTTATTGAATTTATTATTTATAATTTGGTCTAAACAATCACTCCACCTCTTTATCTCCTGGTCTTAGTTTTCTCTTTTCGTTTTTTAATAATGATGCATCCTCGACCATAAAATTTCATGGGCCATGTCCTTCTGACAATTCCTTAAACTTTGAGAAGGATTTGGTGTTCTCGTGGTAGAGCTTCTTAAATATGTCATCCCTAATAAAGATCTTGTCTTGCTTATTATCCCCGGCATCAGACAGATTCCTCACTCGGTTGGCGTGTTTTATGAGTTCGCTAAGGTAGTTAGGCCACAGGGTTCCAAGCACCCCATACATATACTTACGGTCAGTCAGCACTCTGTAGTCATCATAGTAGTTCATGAACTTCATTAGATTTTAGTCATTCTATATCTCCTCAAAAATTTTCTTTACTGAGAGCTTATCGTAATATGGGATGTTGAAGTTCGAGATGTCAGCACTTTTAAAGAGCTCCTTGTTCCCAGCAAAAAATTATTTTAAATATATCGTAGTGACTTGCTAATCTGGTGGGAGAAAGTACCCCTCTATACTGTTATAAATTATAGTAAATCTTACTTTTAAATCTAAGGAATTAAATCCAATCCTTTTTGGAGTAGAACTTTTATTAAAGCTCTCTATGGTAATGTCCAGTAACTCTAACTCTCTCTCCGATATAACTTACTATTATGAGATTATTTCTGATATAAATATTTGATTCACGAGTAGATTCGTGAAGCTTATATTTATAATCGTCCCATCTTGACACCCCATCCTACCGACTAGAAATATTAATCAAAAAGGAAAACTAAAAAAGAAATACTTAATTACAATTTTAAGAATAATTATTTGTTTTAATGTTTCCTATAGGATCATTACTTTTATAAAAAATTTCTATAACTTATAAATGTATGCATTTTCAAAACACCAAAACCCTTTCAGTAGTTTGATTGAGTTTTTGATTGATAAAAGTAGACTATTAGTGCATACTTTATTAGGGTTTTAATAGGGTTTATGTAGGGGTTTAAAGTTTAAACATTAGTATTTTAAGTGAGTATAACAAGCGAGTTTTTAAAATATTTCACACAAACATAAGCTAAGAGTTATATGGCAGTTCTCTAAATTTTATCTTTCTAAGTTGATGTTTGATTGTTTCTATTGTTTGTTAATTCTCTTAGCTTGGCTTGATAATAGTTGAGCATGGCAAGTTCTCTGAGACTTCCATTTATTTTATTTTTATCGAGATATTGTTTAATTCTTTGTTTAGAATCTCTTTCACCTCTTCAGCTAAAGTAATCGTTTCTTGGCATGTCGCTCTCTATTATTATTACTGCTAGAGCCCAGATATCCCATTAAGTGTCTCCATCTCTCCAATCCTCTATCTTTGGGAAATATCCAGGAGTGCCGTATACATTTCCTTATGCAGAGGCTTGCACTTTTTGAGCTCTGTTGAAGTCAATAATATAAACTTTAAGATGCTGAAAGTTCATCATGATGTTCTCTGGCTTTAAGTCTCTATGAACATAACCTAGCTTGTGAAGCTCATCAATTCCTTCAACTATCTGCTATACTATCAAGCTAATTTATCTCTGACATCTATTCTCAGATAAGAATTCTCTGTAAGTCATTTCAAGTAATGGAAGCCTGAAGGCTACATGATCTTTACCAAGTAAAATAGCATCAAGCTAGATGATATGCCTACACTCATTTAACTTTGCCTTTTAAAGAGCATAATATTCATTACCAAATTCCATTTGGAACTTGTCATCAGCAAGGAAGTAATTGAAAGGATTTATCTTATAAGCATATTATTCATCAGTAATGACTCTCTTCTCTATTTTATCTTCAAGAGTGAGGTAGCTTTCTAGGCAATAATCTAAGTCAATAATTTTTAATTAGGGAATCTTCATTGCCTCTATTTTAACCATGATTTTATTGATCTCAGAGACTGGAAAGTTCTTGACTGCTTTCTTCATTTTAACTTTACTTCTAGACTTCAACTCTAAGAGACTCCACTGGGTTTCTTGATCTTTTCTTTTAGAGGAATCTATTCCCTGTAGGTTCATGAATAAAGACAAAACTTTAATTGTGCTTTTTCTTTAAGTGCACTTTAAGGTCTTTAGTATGAGAATATGGCTTCTCACAAAACTCACAGACATACTTTCCATCTTTCTTTTAATGCTTGAGAAATAACCTTGGCAAATCGTTGTGTATATCTCTCAAGTGTCTCTTATAAGTTGACTTGTAAGGGAAAACTTTATTGCATTCATTGCATAAATAGTCAACTTTGGCAGGTATTTATTGATGCTCTATGGAGGGTTCTTTAACCTCCTCCTCAATTTACACAGCTTCTTTGATAACCTCCTACTTAACTTATATTTAAATCTCAAAGCTAGACTGATCAAAGTTGTCATAAGTAGGCTCCCACTGAGTACAAGCGTCTCTGGTCTCTACTTTTCTTGGTTGCTGGAATGATAACTTTTATTGACATCATCCAAGTAATGCCGCTCTTCTCAAAAGGTTAGCGCTCATTTTAGTTTTCTGATATATTTTCTTATAATAATGATAAAATCTACCTAGATAAACTAATATAGTAGTGTATAAGACACTCTGGTAGATTCTTTGCTGAGAGGTAAGAAAATTAACTAACCATAAAAGACTGTAAGTTGACATATTTTATGAGAATTTTATACATTTTAGTAAATTAAAATACTCCTAATGAAGTTTTGTTTCTCTAGGAGGTCCTCCAAATCAAGTTTGAACTTAATTTGGAGATAAAGTTATTAAACATTTATAAATTTAATATGCTCCTAATTAAGTTTTAACCTTAAAATCTAACTCCTAATAAAGTTTGAACTTAGTTTGGAGGACCTCCTAAAATAATTAAACATTATTAGGAGCAATTTAATGGAGAAAGTTTGATAAAAATGGAAATCAATCTGTGAAACTTGGAGCAAGTTTTTCAATGCTTCTCCGTATATCTTTTCAAGGTTGACCTCCAGTAGGTCCTCCCTATTTAGTAGTAAGATTTTAATAAACTTAGAATGGATATCCATAATTTTAAATTTCATTAACATTTCTAGAAAAAGGATACAAGATGGAGTCTATGAATGATGCAATGAAGAAAATTTAATCTCAAGATTTAATAGTAAAATTTCGAAGTAAAGAAGATCTTTATATATATTTGGTATAGCAAGGTAAGTTCTTAAGTAAGATTAATAAATCCATTATAGTTGGATTGTTCTTGCCAACTTAGGAGGGAATTAAAATCTCATTCTTAAAAGACTTACTGAGTGAAGAAATAAAAGCTTTTAAGTCTAATGAAATTAGGATGATAGAGATACCTAACTACCCTGAAATATCAGTGACAAACCTATATGACGATGCTATGAGTGATCCGGACGTAGCTCTCTACCTTCCATCAAAGCTACAGCTCTCTAATAAGTTGCCAGAGAGAAACTTCTTCTTTGGTGTTCTTGCAACTCTGAAACCTGAGTACTTAAATGAAGTTATTTAAGAAGCTCACAAGAAACGATACAGCATCTCTCCTGAAGAAAAAGAGCAGCAAGGTATTAAAATAAGTGATACCTGGCTGTAGGAACTTTTAAAACATCCTTTCATCTCAAGTAAGCTTAGTCTTCTAACTTTATAGAAAAACCTGGTACTGCTATATACTTGATGAAAGAGCGCAGCAAATTAAACAGAGAGAGAAAGTCTCAAGTAAAACATGAATTGAGTAAGAGGCTCTTCAAAGATTTATAAAAGCCAGAAGAGATGAACATAGATGCAGGCGCTGGCACTAAGAGAAGAAACATGGGCCCAAGCAAGCCTTAAGAGGAAGAAAAAAAAGAGAAGCCAAATCCCTTTACGGGCAAATTTAATATGTAAACTTATTCATTCATTTAAATCTAAAACTTATTTTTATACACAAAATCTCCCTTCTCTTGCGCATACATTAGCTTTCTCATCGCTGACTCTCTTAGCAGCACTCTTAATAAAATCGACTGTATCTATCTTTAAATCATGCATCAGATGGTAGAGCAGCAATTTCTTATAATGACCTTTCAATAACCCCCAATATAATTCAATTCCATTGAACTAAGGGTGTAAGGAGCATTAAATACAGGTGTTATATTTAGCCTTTCATATTATCTCCTTGAGTCTTTAGTTTTATGAACTGACAAGTTATCAACGAATAGAATAATCTCTTAGTCAGCGTACTTATCTCTGAGTTATTGCAAGAATTTAATATAATATTCAGTCTTTATAGAACGAGGGTGAATAACATAAGTCTCGAGGCCAAAATCTTCGCTTATTCCACCAAGTATTGAATGAGTTTAAACCTTAACCATTTAATCATATACTTCAATGTTGCTGTACCTCTTATACAAAGACCTTGATAAGAAGGTATTAAAAGTAAATACTGCCTCATCAGCGTGTATGAACTTTATATTATGCTCTTAAGACCTTTGCAATTAATCAAATATATAATTTAAATTAGCCTTATAAAATGGAACATTAAAGTCAATCACTCTCTTAATGCGATTGAATGTCTTGTAAGATATTCCATTCTTATTATATATGTTCGCTATAGATTAAGCAGAGATGTGAAGCTCAGGAAATTGGCGATGAAACATCACAGCCCTCTAGGCTAGAGAGAAATGAGCCCAGTATTTAAGAGTCTTATCATTAATAAGATAATCAATATGATGAGGCTAAATTTTCGAGTCTTTTAGGCTTAGAATTAAGATGCTATCTCTTTAAATTCAATGCTAATAGACAATGAGACCTCACAGTTGCAGGAGATTTATGAAGGAGCCTTGCTATAGACGTATAATTCAGAACAGGCTTGAGTTATTCAATATAATCATCACATCCATATCGCAACTTAAACAATAAATCTATATACTCACTGTCATAAACAGACCCCAAACCTCGCATATAACCACTTAAAATACTAATATTTAAACATTAAACCCCTACATAAACACTATCAAAACCCTAATAAAGTATGCACTAATAGTCTACTTTTATCAATCAAAAACTCAATCAAACTACTGAAAGGGTTTTGGGGTTTTGATTGTTGATTGAGTGCCATACCTGAGAGCATTACTATACTTTATAAGTCTATTTTGCCACTTTTCCACCTTTTCTTCATTTTATTATTGACGTTTCTATCTTTATTTCTAATTAATATATTAGACTTTATAAACAATATCTTATGAAATATTTGATAAAATCATAATATAATTACAAATATCTAAGATTGTAAAATTGGTCATTATATTTCAAAAAATCTAGTATATCTTAATCAATAAGTTATAAAATGATGTTAAAAGAAAAGACTGTACGAAATGAAAAATGCTTTTTATTTTTGAGTGATAATAAATTATATAATAACAAATAGGCAACTAATTTTAAGAATTTAAAGCTAATTATAATTAATAATTTATTATATAGGAAATATAATATGATTAAATAGATATTTCTATGAAATGAAATCAGATAGTAAAATTAGAGCAGCAAAATTAACACTTTAAACGTATAATTTAAAAGCAATTAACACAAAAACAGCCTTTCTACAATACTAATAAAATATAATTTGTACTGTGTACTACACACAGCACAAATAATTTAGGACAATTCAAAAAACAATAAATTGCTAGTAATAAGATATTAGCTGAAAAGAAACCGTTCTTAAAAGCTCAAAGTGAATAAATAAAGGCTTTATAATTAAATTGATATTTATAAGTGAATGAAATATTTTAGTAAAATTTAAATTAATAAATGGACGCATTAAATGTGAGATTTGAAAAATGGTTATAAAACACCATAGATCAATTAAGACATGAGAATTGGGGTTAAGAACAATTAAATTAAGAATTTATTATTATTGGCGTATATTTAAAATGTTTGGGCTAATTATTAAAGCTATTGACTAGATTAATTGTCCTTATAGAATAATCCAATCAGGGTGTGTTAATTTGATTTTAGCATAATTATTTATATTATTAGCCAATTATAATTAATTTTTAATCTAACTCCTATCCTCGCTTTTTAATTGATCTATGGGATTTTATTAGCTTTACATTGAATGCATTAAAGTTATTTATAGAATTTGTATAAAAGATATAAAATAAATATAAAATGTTTTTAAAATAATGCATCATTCCTTATATCACTACTTAATCAACTTTTTTCATAAAAATTAAAGAAAGTACTATTAATAAGAAATTTTAATTTATTATCGTTTTAGGAATTTATACTTTAATTCATTTAATATGATATGTATGCTTTTAAAACAATACATAAAAGGAAAGAATATTAATAATGGTAGAGTATTCAATATATTTTGAAAACACATAATGAGTAAAGTTAAAAGGAGAGATATTTAGAAAGACTCAGTATTTCAAGAATTTTACTAAAAATATTTAAAACCTCTTGAAAAATATATAACCTCATATTATTTACACATAGGACCTTAGAAACTCAAATGAGATTAAATTTTAAATTATTATTTTTATTTAAATTACAATATATGATCAAATGATGAAAAAAATACAAAATTTTAAGAATATTTTGCAGAGGTTTAAAATACTTGAGAATCAGTAAGAATTAAAGATTTTGTAAATTTGTAAGAATTATAATACTTTTGGTAAATTATTTTTATATATTTATCAAAAGTATGGATATAAATATTTATATAATACTAAAAATTGGAAGATAAACGCTTGATGAAGATAGTAATAAAAAAATCTATATAAACATAGAAATTCATAATCTTTTAGCAGGAAACTAGATGGTGCAAAGTATTCAATTTCAAGACAAGGCAATGTTTATTCATAAGAGTTGTTGCAACTACAGCAGTAGCAACTGGATTTTACCACCTAGTTTTTCATCATCTAAGTCTAAGAATCCAAAAGAAATTAGAACATTGTTTCATTAGCATATTTAGTAATACAATTCTCTTAAAAACATGGCTCATGATTCACTAAAAGCACCCTTAAAATTCATTAAGAGATTAGTACAGAAATATAAACATATAATTAATAGAGCAGATAAGTTCAGGATTAAATGAAAAATTTGAGCAGGGAGAAGAAAAATAAGGTCGACAGCAACTCTTGTGCTTGGCTTAAAATATTACAATCTTATAAAACCAATAACAGATATTTATCATTTGACTATAATATAAAATAGATAAATACACTTTTTCAAAATCTCTTTAAGTCAAGATCCATCTTAATACATTAAATACTTTACTCTTACATATTACATTGAATCAAAGCCATTGGAAAATTAGATGTTGAATTATGCATGTTAAATATATTATATGGTTTCTTAAGGAAATTGAGAAGAAAAAAATATTTTTGATCAAACTGAGATCTTTAAAAAGCTTTAAGAGATAATTAAGTGGGTATATTTTGATGGTAGGATTGTGGAGCACGATTAGGTAATACCGGTTAAAATTGAATAATAGAACATAATCATCTTGGGTTGTTTAGTAGTAATGAGAATGCATATTTTAAAATATTTATAAAATTCATATTATTTTTAAAGCAGTTTAAAACTTAATATCATTTTTTCAAGGAATTAAAACGGATGCACAAAATCGCAATAAAGAAAATTGTCTCGAGTTATGAGTAAAAATTACTTTCAATAAATTTGCATTGATTAAAAAGTAAGATTCTAAACAATTCAAATATCATTAATATAATCTGCAAGATAAAGATAATGTTGTATTGATAAAACATTTTATACCCTAAAGACAAATTATAATTGCGGTTAATAGAATAGATCTTGATTTTGATGGAAGCATTGCTCGAAGAAATTTAGAATATATTTTTCTTGTTTTAAATTAAAAAAAAACAATGTATTATTTGCAGTTGAGATCACATTATTTTTCAATGTTTTTTTGTAAAATTAAATTGCAATTTCTGAAATTATATTTCTAAAATGTCAAACCATCAGTATTCAATGTCGATAGTCTAGTGGAGTCATTGATGTTGAGGCTATGGAAAGAATTACTCTTGGCCGTCGTGCTTTGAATATTCAGAAATTATCAATTAAAATCCGTAAATTAAATATGAAAGTTTAAATTAATTAATAAAATATATCACACTCATAAAACATTTCACAGCTGGTTTCCCATAGTGGTCCAGCCTCTTCTTTTATTGTGATTCCTTCCAAAGAATTCAAGATAAGATCCTTCTGGCTTTTTTGGCATGTTTCGCAAAGGTTTGACAATGACATTTAGACTTGATTTCATTTTGCTGAATTGTTGGTATTTTCATAGCTGCCTTTCACTCCAACCATATATAGCTCAAATCCATGCTCTATATATCTCTCTGGGCCACGATATACTTTCCCGTTTTTATTGGTTTTGATCCAGACAATTGTTTCAATCTATCTATATCCATTCTTCTTGAAAAATGATAATTCTGCTTCTGGTTTTGCATAAGTAACCCACATAAACAAATAACCTTCCTCTAGAATAAGGTGCATAGGTATTTCTTTGATTCGCTTATCAGAGATTGTGTCGTATGGTAAGTCGAAGCAACTTAGTTACCATGGTTGGTCCATCACTACAGCTCTGAATAGATTGCCTGTCCTCAGTAATTGTTACCTATGGAGCTCTTCCCACACTTCCTGTGCTCGGATGTCACATTGAATTACGATTAGTTCTTAAACAAGATAAGTTGGTCTAATGTCGTGGTTAGCTAAAAGCTTCAGCTCTCTAATTAGTCGATTTTAGTTATTTCTTGACACTTTTTCTTGTGAACATGCAGTATATATCTGTGGTTGAATCTGAAATTGCAATCATCGCATTCGTAAATATTCTTCAATTATTTCACAATCTTTTCGATTAAATGATGTCTTGAGTAATGCAAGTATACTGGTGCCTTCTTCCCTTTGTATCTGCAAGTAGTTATTGGGCACTGATATTCATTCAAAATTTGTTCCATTTTAGTTTTTTTTATATTATAGTTTTTTCATCCAATTTTATGAAAAGATGGCTTCATGGTTTTGAATATTTAATTTTGTGTCAGAATGTTGACGCTATTGTAAGAATGTTGACATCTAAATTACTTGAAGAGCCTATACAAAAAGTCCTCAATATTACTGAAACACCATAGCTCATGCTTTTATTATTATATTAACTTATTAATTTAAAAACTTAATTAATGCTATAATTTGATTAAGTCAGTTTTTTGATTAATTGCCGCTACATAGAATCACAGAGCAATATAGAAATAATTTCATTGATGAGCTATTGAGCTGTCTCACAAATTACAAAATTAATGGTTTCAACAGTAAAAAGAATATGCCGAGTATATGAGGAAAACTATAAAAGGGACTTAAAAGAATAAACTGGTGAAGAAAGTTTCATAAAACTGTCTTGGAAAAACTTACACAAATGAAGAGAGAAGCCATTAAAAATTTCGGAACAGCTAGTTGCAACTTTGACAAATTAGGAGTGTTTAACAAAGCTTGCAGGGAAGACCTTATAAGAGAGGTGTGTTCTCATTCATAGAAACAACCCTGAAATGGATATTTCAAGCTCAAGCTTATGGAACTTATATTAAAAGTACGGAGTAAAACAGAAGGTGATCAAGCCTATAAAACAGCTACCCTATGGATAACTTATAAATAGACATTAGACTCTTGAAACTCTTTAACAAGAAGTTGCTAATTATTTATAACTAAACTTCACCATAGTCTGCTTAGACGAGGCAATGTTTACTTATCACACTAATTAAAAAAAGAATATAGTGGAAAAAACTAAAATATTTAGCAAGGATAATAGATTAACAATTGCTGTTGTAGCAGCAATATCAAATACGGGAGGCTTAGAATACTTGTAACAATTTAACAAACAGGCTAACTGTGAAAAGTTTCTTAAATTTTGTGATTGTCTGTTTGGGAAATTATGAGCTAAAAAGCCGTAGTCATTATAAACAACTTGAGAGTACATCATAGTAATATAATGAAGTAATATTCGAAACAGCAGAGACTCCTATATTATTCACACCATCTTACTTCCACGATTCAAACCCCATAAAGGATTTTTTCAGTACAGAAAATTTAAAAGAGCTAAGCTATCTGCACTATGCATCAATGATTAATTTAATTATAGGGATTAAATAAACAAAAGCTTTATGGGTTTTCATGAGAGCAATTATGAAAAATAACAAGGAATCGATAAATTAAATTAAAATCAAATATAATTAATAAGTATTCTTAAACAAATATGCAAAAGTCATATCCAGTTACAGTTACCTTTTCTTACCACTCTCCTTGATATTAAGCTCCAACTGATCATTCTTATTAAACTTTATGCAATTCTTTCTGATGTCTTCTTAACTCTCTGTCGTCTGCTTTCGTGACTTCTGCTGACCTGTATTGCTAAAATATAAAAAAGTTTAGATATATTTTTGTAACTTACAAATTTTAATGAGTGACCAGCTGCCTTATATCTGCCAT
Organism: Oxytricha trifallax; assembly: GCA_000711775.1. Classification (NCBI taxonomy): domain Eukaryota; phylum Ciliophora; class Spirotrichea; order Sporadotrichida; family Oxytrichidae; genus Oxytricha; species Oxytricha trifallax. Next base: position 11,796 of record ARYC01008726.1, read on the forward strand.
TATTTTTATTCATTTTTACTTAATTATTAATTCTAATTTCTTAAATCTTTCAAGTTATTTATCTTTAATATAAAAAGTATTTGTGAATAAGGATATAAGAGAATTAATTAATTAAATTTGTGATAAATTTATATCTTAGCTCATAGTTATTCAAAAGTCTTTTTAGGGGTAGTGTTTTGACTTTAGCCATTTCTTGTTTGAAAATATATATTTTTCTATGATATTTTTATCTTTGTATCTCCGAGCTTCAAGAAAATCATTTC
>ARYC01008727.1:0-17932 GCA_000711775.1 Oxytricha trifallax
TATGCTTTGATTTGGTTGAACGAAACAATTTTCTTTGATTTAGAGGGCTCTCCAGTACCAATACCATCTTTGAGGAAGCTTTTGTATTTGCTCAAGTCAACTTCACCTATGAGCTTGTATAATTGAGAATCTACATCAACACAATACTACATCTTCTTCAAGTACGTAATCAACAAAAATCTTGGATTCCTTATCTTAGCGCTTGCCATTAATTGATTTGAGTTATTAGTAGCCCTCACAATGAAAGTTCTGGATGTGTCTCGCATAGTTGCTCCACGTAATTCTCTTCGGATTGATGGAGCTGCAGTGGAGGCAGTAGCAGCAGACTTTCTTGGCAGTGCTTGCACTTTCCATATTTAATAATAATTAATTGAATGCTACTTCTTAATTAATTTGATTGCTTAGTATTAAAATTTGCAGACAGATGAGTATTAACCACTCTTAAATTTTAGGGAAAGTAAATATGTTATCAATGGCACTCTGTTACTTTAGTAGTTTTACTACTAATGCTTGCTCGATCTCTACTAAAGTAAACCTTTTATAAAAGATGATAGTCACTAAGAATGAAAAACTCGAAGTTAAAAATGTATGATTTCGATATCTTCAGGATATCTTCATCTGAACTATGCAATCAGTCCTGTACAACCTGGACTCTTAAATCAGGGATCAATCCAATAAAGTTCAGCACATTCTTGGACTGTGTTGGTTTAATCACACACCACCCAGATTAACGTAATTGAAAATATAAAATGAAGAAGAGGATACTTACAAACATGGATCTATACAGTATGGAGTCTTGCAGCCGGACTTATACAACCTGGAACCATACAACCTTGAGATATCTTCAGGGTATCTTCATCTGGATCTATGCAGCCTTAGAGTTGAAATTTAGAACTTGACTCATGCAATGTCTCTAATCTAAGGAAGCATGAATACATTAATGTAGTTAAGCAAAAACTCATAATCAGAATATTTCAGACTGACTCAATGAGTGAAGCTATGTTCCTATACCAAACTTTGAGCCATCCAAACATCGAAGCTCTATTGCTTAATCAACAGTAAGTTATTTGAATTGTTTATTATTTCAATTTATAATTCCAAATTAACTTTCCACTATGTAAATTTTAGAAAATCAACCCAAAGCAGATAAGCAATTTGTTTGCTATTTCCCTGATTGCGGAGCCAGCTTCTGTTTTTCTCAGTCCCTATATAAGCATTTGAAAAGCTTTCACGGAGAGGAATACAGCGAGAAGAAAATAAATGACTTGATCGAGAAGTACAAGAGAGATCATGTTCGATGCAAGTATTGTTTGAAACCATTCTCCTCTAAAGATAGTCTAAGAAAGCACATAAAAGGAAAGTGTTTAAAAGAACCTACACCTATTGTATTGCAAATCCTCACGCAACACTTTCCAGAGTTGATTCATGAGATCTAGCAGCAATAAAATGAAGTCAATGCCTAAGAAGAAATTAAGGAAAATTAATAGGAATTTGCTGCTGGAAAATAGCAAATGATGATTGATGCAGATTTGCAGATGCCTGGAGATGTTGATCAAGCTGTTGAATTGGTTGATTAACAAGCAATAGAAGTGCAAATACCAGTACAACACTTATAGAACCCAGTCAACGCTAACTAAATGGAGCAGCTTCCCTAATTAAGAAATTAAAATTAGAACCTGCATGCTTAAACTCTTTCAGATGTCTCTTCAATCTCCGAAATTTCACACATGATCGCTGATGATGAGTTCCATAAGCAGATAAACGATGTTTCTACTATTATAAGAAATCGTTGCTAACCTATTGCTTTGCAAGCTTTGAGAGCTGTATGGGAAAATCTCGACGATAAATGCTACAAAGTTTACTACTGTCCTCCAACTCTCCAAGTACATAAAGTCTAAAATGATTAGCAGAGCCAACCCGGATCCAAATCAATCAACTTCGAGCTTTGCGATCAAGTGCCCGAATTTCTGTCAAAAGATTATTTATCAATGGCAACAGTAGACAGGAATCCATCAAAGAGCTTGGATAAGATAGTCAAGATTCTTAAATCAACCAAACAGAGAATAATGCATTTGAAGGCTCACTTAACTAAGATGTTGATAATCATTCTCAAGCTATCAATAGAAACTATCCAGAAGCTTAGTAAGTTGGTAACTTTACTGAATCAAAATTAAGAGAAGAAGAGGAATCAAAATCCCAACAAACAATAAATGCCACTCTTAAGTAGATTCTGAATGAGTTGAAACATAATAGCAATCTATATTCTAGCATGGTATATAACGAGCAGCTGAAAACCATTCCAAATAATCCAAATGCAGTGAACAGAAGATTGAGATCAAGCACTAAAATTATCCAGTGCCCTCTTGTCAAAAATGCCTAAGTCTCAACTACTCATGGAGAAGTCACCTTTGGCTCAGTCAACATCCTTTAAGACTTCTTGAAGAAACTAGGAATGACCTGTCAATCGACCTTCCTTGATATTGGTAGCAGCTTTGGGCAAGTGGTTTTCCAAGTCGCAATGCAGTCCAAAGTACACAGTACTGGAATTGAGATTGTTGATTCAAGAATCAAGATTGCCCAACAGGTACTTGATAAAAATATAAAACTATTTTAAGATAATGAAACTATCACGGAGGTGTTAAGCAAAGTGAACTTCATTCACAACGACATTGCAAAAATGTCAAAGCTGGTTACTCCTGATTAGAAACCAATCACACATATTTACTCCTACAATACTCTTATGATTTAAGAATCTTTGATTGCATCAACAAAACTCATTAACAAGTCACCAGCAGTTGAAGTACTTATATGGAATTAAAATGAAAAGACAACTTTCGATATCCTTGGTCTGAAAGATTTCAACTATGCTAACTTAAAGTTCCTTCTTCATTTGCAGGGTTCGAATCAAGGGCATTTGTTTTACTGCTATTCTAGATAACCTTACAAGAACATGAGAAGCTAACAGTTATTAATCAGTCATTAAGAATAATAGATGAGCCAACAAATTGAAGAGTAACACTAAATTCTCAATCGTGGAGCTCAAATGTAAGAACCAGCAATGAATACTAGCGTCATTAAATCACCATCCTTGATTGATAAAGAATGCCTGCCTAAGATGTCTTCGCTTTTACAAAAGAGAACTTAGCACGACCATCCAAACGAACTTACTGAGCTTTAACCTATACCCAAGAGATAGAATTTAGCCAGTGACTCTATGAAAGCTTAATCAAGCATGAAATTGCGCGGATCCTTGTTGACTGAAAATTTAGAGCAGTTTGCCAAGAAAATTGAGGAAGTAAAGTGCAAGGCATTAAAAGTCAAGAAAGATCTTGAGTTCTTGCGAACAATCTTGAACAAGTCAAAGATCAAAGTTCCTGCAAGAATCATTGAGTATGATTCAGATAGTGAGATTCACTTTACAGAATTGGAAATTAAAGATGCATGCATTCGCCATCAAGTTGAGGACTATATGTATAGCAAGTTGAACAAGGCACTGTAGCAGCGCTTCATGAAGTGGGATTATCTATACCAATAATATGAGTTCTTGTATTAGGAAGGTGTAAGCGTGATTAAATCAATTGCTGAGGAGAGGCATCTGTTTAAAAAATGGGGAGGAAATGAAAAGGATAGTGAGCATTTTAAAAGAAGGATGGACAGGCTGAAAAGAGATTTACACTACTGTTAGAAGATAGAAGCTCATCGAAATGGGTTCAACATATTTGAGAAGCTTGGCAGTGGAGGCTATGGGCATGTTTATTCTTGCTACCCAGTTTCAGAAGAATAAGCTCAATTAATGAAAATACCTTACAAGTAGTATGCCATTAAGTTCCCAACAGCACCAGACAAGGATCAGTACTAAGTAGAATTCAATATTATCAGAAAGATTCAAGAGTCCATATAAGTTGGAAAGCATTTTATTATCAAGGTTGTAGCATAGATTAATTTCTTTGACAAGAAAGCAATGCTGATGGACATTCATATTGATAATCTCGCCAATATGATCTAAAAACAAAAGTTCAATCTCAAGTAAATTCAGACAATTTCATATTGCATACTTCAAGGTATATCTGCTGCACATAAACTCCGTATCAATCATCTTGATATCAAGCCAGCAAACATTCTCATGAATGAAAATTGGATGCCAGTAGTAAGCGAATGGGGCAACTACAACAACCCAAATATTGGAGGATCATTTGGATACCAAGCTCCTGAAATTTTCAAGCAAATACCAGCCATGCATCTTCCTGCTCGCGATTTCAGAAAAATCGATTCTTATGCGCTGGGCATAACTTTCTATGAAATGATATACAAGTGTTTGCCTTTCAACTCAACTTAAATCAAGGAGATGCAAATTTCAGGAAAGTAGCCACCTCTACCAGAGAAAATTGAGAATGCAGAGCCAGGGAGCTTCTTCGATTTGATCAAGTAACTCTTAAATGAGGACTACGCTAAGAGAATTACACCTGCTGAAGCATTGAGACATGACTTCTATTTTGATTTGAACAGAAACGCAAATGATCACGTGGATTTGGACATCAAAAGCTTCAAAAGAGATGAAAATTGAGAAGTAGAGAGCTCAAGCAGTGTATGAGTATTATAATTATCAAGCAGTTTTAATTTACCTAAGTCAAGTGCAACAACAATATATTTTTTTACTGCTTTACCTATTAAAGTATATTATGCAATTAAGCTAAATTTAAATTTCTATTCCTTAAAGTTTTAATCTGGGATATTCCCAAGTCTATCTTAGTTTATTTTCGTATCTTTAATTATAATCATTTTAAAATTATTAGATGCAAGTAAACTTACCCTTGTACCTGTGCATGTCTAAGGACTGCGAACACACTGCAAAATCAGTTTAAGAATTGGTTGAGCACACAAACTCTATTCAAAAGTTCACTCTCAACTTGGCAGTTCAAGTCAACATATCAGGTTTTGATGTCTTTAACAGAGATGATCCCTCTGACAAGCCAATGAAAGATCTCGAGATCATTAATTCTAATGGCCAACTTTGTTCCATTAAGGGAGCCTACAAGTTCTCATATGCTTTGCATGAGATATTCAATTTCATCAACGAGAAGAAAATGACTGCCAACTCAGCAGGGTATGAAGGTGATGATCTGGGCATTTCAAGCAGAGTGAGACCATAATAATTTGGGGCTAAAATTATCTATCCAGAATGAGGCATGAAAGATTCAGAGTTCAGGAAAATTTATAATGAGTACAAATGCTTTGAATTCAGTGAGGAAGATGTTTTTCTTGATTTGACTGCAAGGTATGGATAGCTTGCCTACTTGATGGCTCTAAGAGAGAACATTTCTAGTATCGCAGTCGAAAGCTTAGACTGTCGCTTGTAAGATGCCAAGAAGTTTTATGCACAGATTCTGGAGCTATTCAAGAATGATTAAGATATTTTGGATCGATTGAAGAAGATCCAGTTTGTTGGATTCAGAAACATTTAAAGAAATGAAATTTATAGTTTGCTTGACAAGTATTAGCCCACACATATGTTTATTGACACTAGGAGGATGCACTTATAAAACGCAAAGGCTATTTTGAGCTCAATTCTTCACCTTGTTATACCATTAAAGATGCTGATTTGGGGCAAAGATAACGACTTCACATTAGCAGACTTTAGTAGTTACTATTAATACGGTTACCATCGCTCATTCATTTGCAGGTATCACCAACTTAATGGATACTGCTACTATGTCTATCACAATTTAGATCTAAAACCTATTTCTCCAGGCATCGTGATTACTGTGGATAAACTTAATGAAAGGTGATCTACATGAAAGATTCACTAAAGCAATTCTTGCTAAACTTAATAAAGAGTAAGAGACCCTAAATTCATAGCTGAGTACTTCTCGAATAGTTCAAGGCGGCAATGGTTAAAACGAGAAGTTACTCAAAGTTGATCGTGGCAATGAGCTACACTAAGAAGACTCAATTACTAAGAGATAGAAGCTATAATCTTAATGAGAAAGTAGTCAAATTGAAATGCTAAGTCTTGAGCTCCAGAGAAACTATTCTTTCATAGACTCAGTGCATTATAACCTTCAGCTGCGCAGACCAAGTGATTTGACCAAAGTGTTTGAAATGCTTTTAGAAACTCAGCATTAAAGTGAACTCCTTACTGATGTTGAAATTCCCCAACTGCTTGAGATAGACTACATCCAGCTCAGTGATGAGGAAATCTTAGAAATCATTAGCGAAAACTTCTAACGCCAATACTTCCTCAAATTGTCTGTAGAGCAACAAAATAAATGGATTGAAGGTGCTGTTTTCTTTAGAGCTTAAAGCAAATCTATTGAAAAATTCATCAAGCATCTTGGAGATACTGCTAACTAATTTGTTCTTGCTCTGAGAAAAATTGAAGATATGAATCGAAGAGTACCTCTCTTGGAAGACCAACTTGAAAATGCTTATTAAGCTGAGTTGAAGAGCATTGGAGTCATACCTATCGCTAAGATTTGGCAAGGCCATAATTTGATCAACTATCGATGCAAAGTAACCGCAGAGTTCGATCGAAGAGGGAATCTTATTGTGAATGCAAAGAACTATCTTGTTTGTATTCCAATTCTTGGCACATTGAAAAAATAAAGCACTGCTATAAACCACGTGAGTTTTGATCAGAAGTCTACTAATTGTGTAATGGAAATTTTAATGGACTTTGAATTCTACGAGAGCAAAGCTCTATTAATGAAAGATTACCAAAACACTCTTTCACAACTGATTGAAACTTAAGCATTGACCAACCAGTAAAAGTAAAACATTATTCGCTTGCTTGTCGATGTTATTTGACAAGCTAACTCAAAGAATATCAACCATCTCAATCTTGACACTAAGTGTATTATGATTACAGATAACGATAGCCCAGTTCTATTCTTCCCAGAAAGTTGCGATGTGCTAGTTGGAGGCACTCCAGGCTATCAACCCCCAGAGTAGTTTATCCACAAAATGAAACCTGAATGGCATAAGGTACCTAATCCTATGAAAGTTGACTCATACGCTTTAGGAGTGATACTCTATGAGATATGGTCTGGCTAACACCCTTTTACATAGCAACAAGTCGAACAAATGCAGGTAAAAGGAAAGCTTCCTCAACTTCCAAGAGGAATAACTGCAAGACGCCAAAAGTACAACAATGTTTTGTATGCTAATGAGAAGTTACTTGAAGAAGATCCTGATGAAAGATACACTGCTGCACAAGTGATCAAGAATATTCCGCTCTACTATAAAGATTGATATACTCGCTGTATTTAAAAACTAGATCAAGCACCTTTGAGATTAATTATTATTCAAACAAGTTGTTAATATTGTATTTGACTTTTCTACATAATAATTTTAATTAAATCTATCTCTTACTTATACATCTCATTATGATATTGCATTCAAGGGGTTTTGGGTGAATGCAATATCATAAATTTATTATACTGATTCAACATAAGCAATAAATGTTTGAGAGATAAATATGTGCTATAAATGAGTACAGGATGAAAATGATTATAGATTGCAGTCATGAGATTTATAAGAAGGGGTTATATTCTTTGTTGATATAAGCTGTACTTAGTAATAGAGTGCCATGATGATTTGTATTAAATATTAATGATTAATAATATATATGTATAAAGCTATTAAATTTTAAATCTTGCAGCAAGTTAAATTTTGTTAAACGCTTCAGGCGATTAAACTGATAAGAAGAATGATTAAGAATATTAGCAGTTAAGGAAAGCGTTATTAACATTAAGAGAGAGCTGCTAGGCTTAAAGTTTCCCCATCCATTCTAAACTTAAGAATCAATCGATTTGTTATCATTTTTAGTTCTAAGTTTGAGGTTAAATCATACTCATGCTTTAAGTGTTTGATCCAGCTGGATTTGCTTAAACTGATGACTTGATCATCATACCAGCTGTTCCACCTCCCTGACAGGAAAAAGTATTTGATTTGTATCGCTTGCTTTGCTGCGTCATCTGATTAGGATCAAACAACCCAGGTGTGAATTCTAGCAAGTTGAATTTTGGTTACTTGAACTAATTTTCAGGTCGATCTGGTCGCTTGCGCTTCTTGGTTCCAATACCAACATTTGGAAAGCTCGGCCTCTCTAGCTAGGGTTTAGATTAATGGCGTTGTTGAACAAGTTGTACATCTCGTTGCTAATACGAATCACCTTTTCCTTCCCAACTGTTCTTAATTCCTTTCTTTTCTCGAGGCTTGCTCGAATGTTTTCAGGGAAGAAGTGGGGTTTGACTGTATTGATAATCTATAGTATGAGATTAGAAAATTTAATATGAGAATAGTACGTTATACAAGAATTATCGATTGACTGATCGCTTATCTTTCATATCTGGCAGGTAGGAGCTCACATGCTAATCATGCTTAACTTATTCGATCAGCGATATAACAGTCAGTTCATTCAGTTTGGGCACGTTTATTATTCTAACTTGGTGATTTAGGAGTACCTACAGTAATAGTTGAACATTCGATTCTTACTTTCTTATCTCGATGAATACCCCTTTCAAATATTCGAGTGTGCATTCTGGATATGGAGGCAAGTAATATTGGCCTATAATAATATTAACAAGAAATCATACCTTGGCTGGTAAGTACATCATAATTCCTTCTTTGATTTCATAAGCTTTGCAAAATCCTAAGTAGCGATAGTTTAGTAACTAGAATTTGGTTGGCTCTGATTTCTATTGTTTGCATTAAAGTTGGATTACTGGCCAGCTGGAGCTCTTTAGTTGGCGTTATTATATTTAAAATTATCAGACTGGATTGGCTGCTTCTATTCTTCAAGCAGCAGTTGCATTGACTCCTTATCTTTCATAAAACTATTGTATTCATCCCTGAAATGCCCTTGGTTAGCAATAGGAGCGTATACAGGCAGGTTTCTCTTTTAGTTGCCAAGCATCATATCGCCTGTGCCATTGCTATTATTGGTTCCTTGTATTGCCGATTGATCAAAGTGGTCAGCGCTATTATCATTCTTGTCTTCAAATCCACCAAATCCATAGTGCGACTCTTCATTTCCAATAACGTTTGCTTCGCCAAATTCATATTCATTGTCATTTAATGGATTAGCATTGCCATCATTCATACTCGTACTTACATCTGGTTTGAATCCTTGAGCAGCTGCTCCTCTTAAATGCGAAGCCTTCTAAAAAATATTAAATTGTTATATCATACAGCGTAGTGGTAGTGGCGATCTAAGGGGTTGCTATTGAAAGCAGTCTGCTATTAGTTTTAATAATTGGGGTCTTGAGCAGCAGCTTCATTCAAATTTTGAAATTTATCAGTGAGTTGCTATATCTAGCTATTGTCAAGGTTAGTTTAATCGATAAGAGATATTTGATTAACAATCTCTCCTTCCTCCAGTGCTGAATTATTGACCTCGGTTATGTTAAGAGAGGGATATATACTCATACGTTAAAATTAGAGATTTATAATATGAAGGTAATTTTAAAATAAGTAATTTGTGATTAATTAGATATTAAATTTATAAATTAACAGAATATAAAACCAATAATCGAAATTAAATGAAGAGAGGTAAACGCACTCGTTATCGCACTGATTCCACACAATTTTAACAATCGTCAATCAACCATCATGCTTAGTGATAATTTTAAGGTGTATTGTATGCTGATGTGAATAATAGTTGTAGTCTATGTCTGGCGATTGAGTTAGACATAGACTACAACTATTATTCACATCAGCATACAATACACCTTAAAATTATCACTAAGCATGATGGTTGATTGACGATTGTTAAAATTGTGTGGAATCAGTGCGATAACGAGTGCGTTTACCTCTCTTCATTTAATTTTGATTATTGGTTTTATATTCTGTTAATTTAACAATTAATATCTAATTAAACACAAATTACTTATTTTAAAATTACAATCATATTATAAATCTCTAATTTTAACGAATGAGTATATATATCCCTCTCTTAACATAACCGAGGTCAATAATTCAGCACTGGAGGAAGGAGAGATTGTTAATCAAATATCTCTTATCGATTAAACTAACCTTGACAATAGCTAGATATAGCAACTCACTGATAAATTTCAAAATTTGAATGAAGCTGCTGCTCAAGACCCCAATTATTAAAACTAATAGCAGACTGCTTTCAATAGCAACCCCTTAGATCGCCACTACCACTACGCTGTATGATATAACAATTTAATATTTTTTAGAAGGCTTCGCATTTAAGAGGAGCAGCTGCTCAAGGATTCAAACCAGATGTAAGTACGAGTATGAATGATGGCAATGCTAATCCATTAAATGACAATGAATATGAATTTGGCGAAGCAAACGTTATTGGAAATGAAGAGTCGCACTATGGATTTGGTGGATTTGAAGACAAGAATGATAATAGCGCTGACCACTTTGATCAATCGGCAATACAAGGAACCAATAATAGCAATGGCACAGGCGATATGATGCTTGGCAACTAAAAGAGAAACCTGCCTGTATACGCTCCTATTGCTAACCAAGGGCATTTCAGGGATGAATACAATAGTTTTATGAAAGATAAGGAGTCAATGCAACTGCTGCTTGAAGAATAGAAGCAGCCAATCCAGTCTAATAATTTTAAATATAATAACGCCAACTAAAGAGCTCCAGCTGGCCAGTAATCCAACTTTAATGCAAACAATAGAAATCAGAGCCAACCAAATTCTAGTTACTAAACTATCGCTACTTAGGATTTTGCTAAGCTGATGAAATCAAAGAAGGAGATTTATGATGTACTTACCAGCCAAGGTATGATTTCTTGTTAATATTATTATAGGCCAATATTACTTGCCTCCATATCCAGAATGCACACTCGAATATTTGAAAGGGGTATTCAGCGAGATAAGAAAGTAAGAATCGAATGTTCAACTATTACTGTAGGTACTCCTAAATCACCAAGTTAGAATAATAAACGTGCCCAAACTGAATGAACTGACTGTTATATCGCTGATCGAATAAGTTAAGCACGATTAGCATGTGAGCACCTAACTGCCAGATATGAAAGATAAGCGATCAGTCAATCGATAATTCTTGTATAACGTACTATTCTCATATTAAATTTTCTAATCTCATACTATAGATTATCAATACAGTCAAACCCCACTTCTTCCCTGAAAACATTCGAGAAAGCCTCGAGAAAAGAAAGGAATTAAGAACAGTTGGGAAGGAAAAGGTGATTCGTATTAGCAACGAGATGTACAACTTGTTCAACAACGCCATTAATCTAAACCCTAGCTAGAGAGGCCGAGCTTTCCAAATGTTGGTATTGGAACCAAGAAGCGCAAGCGACCAGATCGACCTGAAAATTAGTTCAAGTAACCAAAATTCAACTTGCTAGAATTCACACCTGGGTTGTTTGATCCTAATCAGATACGCAGCAAAGCAAGCGATACAAATCAAATAATTTTTCCAGTCAGGGAGGTGGAACAGCTGGTATGATGATCAAGTCATCAGTTAAGCAAATCCAGCTGGATCAAACACTTAAAGCATGAGTATGATTTAACCTCAAACTTAGAACTAAAAATGATAACAAATCGATTGATTCTTAAGTTTAGAATGGATGGGGAAACTTTAAGCCTAGCAGCTCTCTCTTAATGTTAATAACGCTTTCCTTAACTGCTAATATTCTTAATCATTCTTCTTATCAGTTTAATCGCCTGAAGCGTTTAACAAAATTTAACTTGCTGCAAGATTTAAAATTTAATAGCTTTATACATATATATTATTAATCATTAATATTTAATACAAATCATCATGGCACTCTATTACTAAGTACAGCTTATATCAACAAAGAATATAACCCCTTCTTATAAATCTCATGACTGCAATCTATAATCATTTTCATCCTGTACTCATTTATAGCACATATTTATCTCTCAAACATTTATTGCTTATGTTGAATCAGAATAATAAATTTATGATATTGCATTCACCCAAAACCCCTTGAATGCAATATCATAATGGGATGTATAAGTAAGAGATAGATTTAATTAAAAATTATTATGTAGAAAAATCAAATACAATATTAACAACTTGATTGAATAATATTGCTAAAATAGATAAAAATAGGAAATATGATAAATTAATCAAAAATAAATTTAAATATATTAATTTTAACCAACTTTACTTTTCGATTGTATTCGAACACTTATACAACATGATTGAATAATTTCGCGAATTTTTACTCAAATCATTGATTTTAAAGTGCAAATTACCATTTTTGACTCTGATTCACTAGTTTAGTAACCAATAGTCATTTTTAATGTCCAACTTTTAAAATGATTGCCAATCATTGAAATCTATTTCCAAATTCTCATGATTTAGAGTGGAATCACCATAAATGGTCAATAACTCGTTGCTTGATGAGTGTTAGGTAAAATTTAGGACCCTATCGTATTCTCCATGTTTTAAAACCCCCAGCTCAGCAACTTTCAAGTCCTGCTCGACTGTTTGAGCACCAAATTCGATACCTTTAATGGACGAGAGCCAAAATGATGATTTGAATGAGCGAAAATGAGAGAGGTTTTTGGATTTTCGGTTTGATTAGTTAAAATTAAAACTTAAAAGTGTGATATGTAATAAGGGGGCTTTTAATCAATAAATTTGACGATTCAACTGCTGTTCTGTATGTATTGGTGTCTTCAATAGCCCCTGCACTTCAACTCATCGCATTTCAGCCCAACTTCACACAAATCCATGCTTGATGGTGCTGCACCACTGCTTCACGCTGAAAGCCCAGAGCTTGTTGACGTATGTCTTGGTCATGGCCTTCAGAATTGCGAAAGCCGCTTCACCAGGTGGATCCTATGAAAAGTTAGGCCCAAAATACTTACTTGCTGTCTGCTTGCTCCTAGCGGAGGTGTCTCTTGATGTATGAGTACAACTACTCGATGGGATTAAGCCAGGGTGAGTATTCAGCGTTGAAAAGGACAGTGACCTTGAACTTTCTAGCAGTCTCCAGCACCTCTGAATACTTGTGAATTACTGCGTTGTCCATAAGCAGCACGATCTTCTTCTGGGCGAGATCCTTGTCTGTGCGCAGCTGGCGCAGGGTGTGATAGAGGAAGTTCTCGAACAGGCACAGCATCGAAGGCCCCCTCAATGATTTGGCTAGAGATCAGCTGGTCCTTGGTGATGGCTGCCACAAAGCTCATCGAAAATTGCTATCTCTTAGTGGATTCCTTGGTAATTGAGAAATTTCGAGCCAAGACCCCGTAAGACCCCAACCGCTGGTTGACTTGCTGCTTCGCGACTGCGATGGGAGTATAAGTGAATGATGGTAAGGCCTCAATTGCATCGACTACAGCTTGGGTTGCTTGATTACTCCCCTTAATGACCTAGGAAACTTAGAATCATCTATAAAAGTGCCAAAATCCATAGAATTTGCTTACCTTCCTATCGATTCTCTGTGATTTCGCTGCTGCTTTGAGGCCTGCTGGACAGCTGCAAGCGTCGGGGAGTGATGCATGCCATATTTTCATTGCCATTCCGCTCAATACATCGCTGCCCTTGCGTTGAGTTGATTATAGTCTGAGACTGGCCAGGTTCTGGACCAATGGAGTGAGAACAGAAGCAGATTTGAGAGGGCTTTATGGTTAGCTGCTGGATTTCTTGGAAGAGCTCTATATTCTGATCGCGCCGAAGCGCTTCTGCAGGGATGTCTATTGAGCACTGCCCTCTGGGGCTTCTAGGATAGGTGACAGCTGAGTATACTTGTATTTATCGCTGCATTTGACAGGAGTGGCAGTGATGCTTTACTCCTTAACATCAAAGATATGCCCACTCTAGGCGGAAGATTTCCTCCGTAACTTTCTAAAGATCGATTTTGAGTTTGGCCTTGAAATTTTTGATGGAACAATTCCAGATCTAGCCACTATTCGTGCAGTATTGCCAATTTAGTCTTCTTAACCTACTATAGAACCCTTACCATCTGATTTGACATCTTTCGAGCTGCTGATGACGCTGTATTCAAATAGTTAAGCAAAAGCAGCAATACTTACCTCGAGGTTCCCAGAATTGCTTGGGGTCTCAGAATTTCAGCTTTCAGGTCACTTTCATCTTGAATTGAAACTTGGTCTTTCAAAATGGGGTGTTCGGGGTCTTCATTTCATCATACTTTCTGGCCCCATTGATTATAGATGTGTTCGATTCGAAGTTAGAGTAGCCAACCAGCATCTCGCCATACTGGATGACATCGACGGTGACGAGAACCTCGGTCTTACCAACAGCAGGGGCCAGAGAGGAGTCAAATTATTGGTTTTCCTTGTGAAGGGCAGCTGAATTGAAACTCCATTGCTTTGTAGGCATGTAATCGCTCCTGAAGTTGGATTCATCCACTGATATTATCACTGCGTCCTCCAAGAATAGCTGCGCTAGCAGTCTTGACACCCAAAGCCTCTTCTCGTTGAAGGATGGGTCTCTATACTTCGCATTGGCGTTCTGGGCTTTGCCAAATCGTAAATGAAAACTTTCCTTGAGTACCTTTAATAGCGTAGCAACGCTGGGCACTGTGAGGTTCTTATATTCTTAGTCTTACTCTGCAATTCAAGCAAGTTATCATGCAGGCGCCAGCCAGTGATCTTGTAGATGCCTTGCTGTTCAAGTATAGTAGCAATCGCCTTCAGCAACAGCGAATTGCTCCGCGTATTCTTCCTCCCATTCTTCAGCTTTTGTTTTGGATTCAGCACTCTGTGCTCCACCTCATACTTGAACTTCTCGATTGCTTTGTATACAAATCGTCGATCCACACCCATTTCAAGTGCTATATCCTTGGGTTTCATGCCCTCCACCTTGTATTGTTAAACCACTTAGATTTTCTTTAGCGCCAGCTTCGCATCTCGACGTTTCAGGTAAGGATTCTTGGAGGATCCATTCATTGGTTAATGGTTTGAGTACTCACGATTTGATAAATCGAAAACCCCACCCTGCTCTTTCATGAAGTCTTGCAGGCCTTACCACAGCTCATCGCTCTACTTTATCTGCAGGTTCTTATGCATTACATTAGAGTTTATCTACCCTGTATACTGTTATGGCTTTCTAATCATACGAAGGTACTGCTCAAGGCCATAACAAAGCTAGTCATCAGTTGCCAAACTTGAAATATCGACTAACGATGATACTGCTCACTCAACATTCTCCAATGGCAGTCGTATGATTTGTCCACCCAGAATGCCCATCGTTGATGGCGGCACCTACCCATTGTAAGGAGAGTACCTGAGGTGTAAGTGAGCTTCAATGGCTTAGGAATTGAGGGGAAGTTGGTGCCTAGTACGACCGATGTCCACTTGAGTATAGTCTTCTACTATGGCTTCAGCGCACTCTGCTTGATTTCCTCTAACTCTTGATTGCAGAGAAACCCAAAATTCAGAATCGACTACGATGAAAGGAATTGTATGAATGTTCGCTACCAATCGATGATGTACTGAATGAATGTAACATTTCCAATAACTAAGTGCTGTTCCTTGTGGGGTTTATATATATTACAGTCTTTTAAAGTTTAATAGTTAATACTAATAACTCAAATAACACTAAAAACTCAAACCAATGAAAATCATTCTGAGATTTTGAACTATGATTTAATCCGATCTTTCAGAATTTTATAATTAATTTAATGATTTTCGAAGATTTCCTGCTTCCCACAGGAACTTTTAACTTCTCCAACACCGATTTCGATAAACTCAGGCACATCTCTTCAGCTATGTAAGGGGATCGTGCCATCAGATTGATGCTGCAACATGCCAAAGTGACTGTGGAGTGCAAGAACTCCAAGCAAAACCTTCTTCAACTGTTCCTTGCTCGAATTCCTCGCATCAGGAAATCCATTCAACATCGCCTTACTCATGAAGAAGCTGATCCAGTGCAAAGGAATGAACCCTATCCTGACCGAGTACGTTTGCAAGCCAGCCAGTAACTTTGTCTCATAGATCATGAGTCAGGTTAGCATTAACACTGCCACTCAGTCTACGTTCACTCTCGCGAGGCAGAATAATTCCGCAAGGACATGGATGATTTGATTTAATCTAAAAACATCAACATTCAGATCCAGAAAAGTTCAATTCAAAGCCAGACCAACTATACCATCAGTGGTAGTTCATTTTAAGTTAATTACCCTATGCCCGCAGACTACCAAGAGAAGAAGTTCACCAAGCCTACGACCAACTAAAATGTCAAAAGACTCCTCAAGATTTCAGGACTCGAGATCAAAAATGATGTTGAACTTCTGAATGCTTTCAAAGCCAAGTACAACGATCCCGCAGAACAAGATTTTGTCAAGGAAATCGAGGCTTTGGCAGATGAAGCTGTGGTATAAGAAGCTGAGAGACTGAAGAAGACCTCAAGGGGACAAAGTGCAAACCCATCACCTACTAACCCTCTACCTAAACCAGCAGCAAGCAGCCTAAACTCTTCGAAAAGTCGCACCCAAGTCAATCATTATGTTGAAGATGATGATGATGAGGATGATGATGATCAACAATCCCCCAAACAGATGAAGTAACGCGTGACCACTCCCTACAACCTGAGAAACATCCCCTCAGTGAAGAAGACCACCTTCGAAAGCGATTCCAAGAGCAAGTTTGCCAAATAAAGAGACTGCTATACCCCAGAGCCCTCAAGAAACAGACTTCAAAGCCAGAGAGAGCCCAGCTAAAAACAACCCTACAGTGTGAGAAAGAGCAGCAATTTTAACAACTCTGACCATTCAGAGGAAAGGGAGACTCGATATGACAGACATCACCAAAGCCAGACCAGGAAATCAGCTTATGGAAGCCAATTCAGCTGCGCTATGAGAGTTTCTAACTACGAACGACCTGCATGTGGTGTTACTGAAAGCATGATGAACATGAACTAAAGCGTTTCCCCAATCCTAATGATAATTTCAATTGGGAATTGATTGAGGCAAAGCTAAAAGAGGACTATGAGACTATTCTCAAGAACACCATCGCGGAAGACCTGAAAACCTCTCACTACTTTATAGATGTGATTTAACTTATCACCCAGTTCGAAAAGAAATACGCGAAGAGTGATTGCTTCGGTGAGTTCCCTCTTCTGGAAATGCTTTAGAATTCCCAAAAAATGAACTCTGGACCCTGTGCTGTTGACTTCTTCTTTGCAAACAAAAAAGTGGTCTAATATCAACTTGAGATGAAAAGAAAATCTTGCTTCATTGAAAAAGACCGAGAGGTTCAGCTAATTACTCAAACAACGTACAAGAGAATGCTTGGTAAGAGAGCTGAGTAAGTAGACCTTTCAGACGTGATAAAAGAAAATGAAAAGCAGAGAATAAAGAGACAGAAAACCTCTCTCAATTCACTCAACTAAAATAATATTGGTGGTGGTGATCCCGATGACGGAAAAAAAGACCAGTAAATGCTTAATGTCAATGCCAATCAAAGCAGCTTTGAGCAACACAGATACCCATTAAGTTCTCGCAAGAAATACCACCAGAAGACTCTAAGCTAAAATGTTGAGTAAGCATCTCAAAGCTAAGTCAAGGACAAGCTTGACATGATCCCCAGCCATTTCTTATTCACTCGCTGTTGGTATGTCAAGGAGAGATTTGAAGAGTTACTGCCCTCAGAATATTTCCAATACCCATTCATGATTCAGAAAGCTAATGAATGCTTTGAGTACATACAGGATAATTTCGAGTCTTCTTGGTACAATTACACTGGTTCTCCCTTCTTTAACGCTTCTGTTTACAGACTAATGTTTACTCCTCATCGATTCATCCATTAACCAAACAGAATCAAGGATTACCAGTACAGGACAAGCATGCATTCAATCCCAATGTAAACTTCTGCAGCAAAGTGCTCAATTGCCAACACTCGACTCCTTACCTTGACTAACTCATGCAACTTGTGAACCTCTTGAGCGATGGCCTGGTTTATATCGAAAGGAGATCATTCTGTATGCT
>ARYC01008729.1:0-10503 GCA_000711775.1 Oxytricha trifallax
CAATACAGATAACTAAACAGTATTAAGCAAATGAATAAAGATAAAAATCTTCAATAATTGACTTTATTCATGAAAGTTAATTAATGCAAAAGTAATTTTCCTTTTCAGAAGAAATATTATTTAAAAATCTTACTTCTGTATTTTTAATATTTTTCTTATCATATATTTTGTTCAAATTAAAACTAACTATGATTAAACATAATGTTAGGGTAAAATTATTCTTAAAAATGGTTTTATATTCAAACTATATTTAAAATTATCTTCAAATGCTTTGAGTTAACTAACGATCGCTATATTAATAGCAGTTGCTGAATATATCTAAAGTAAATTTCAGTTATCAATTAATTTCTAAATCAGCATCTGAAAGTTTCTTCCACAAAAGAAAAAGCAATGATATCTGCAAGAAAAGAAGGATTAATAATAGGAAGTAAAAATAATAATAATATAAATACACTGAGATCTCTGGGGACCCCAGATTTTAAATATATGTTAATATATAAGGGACTAGCCCTTTTCTTTTCATTATTTCTCTGTATTTCTGTATCATAGGCATCTGAATCCTTTGTAATATACTTTGATATTTTTGAAATTTCTGGATCTTCATTTTATTGGAAATTCTTTAAGTCCAATCCTGCTTATTTGCCATTCTAAGCATGGTATCATCTATCTTTTCTTTTAATGATTTCATTCCTAATCTTAGTTTTAGTTCATTAGTGAGGGTTTATATTGTTTCAATGTAGTGGTCTGGATCTACTCCTTTTTTATTTTACAAAATTTGAATGTTTTTTAGGGAATTTTTAATATTAATATTGGTATGTATGGTTGTAATAAGAATATTGGTTTTAAAATGCATGACAATTTGTCCAGCCAGTCTTTATTTAATTTGGGGAAAGTAGACTTTCCATCCCATGCGAATATATGTGCTTCTGATTGACAAGCTTTAATTATCAAATCACTGTCTATTTTTGATAGTTTAGTACCTATGGATGTGACATACATTTGTATGAGGTTATTATATTTGATGTCTCCGATTTTCATCTTAATTTATACATCTTCAAATTGTTAATTAAGTACCTCGATTGTTTATGGGAGGTCTATCACTGATGTGTCTGGATGTTCAATGACTATTTAGAGAAATTCAGTTTTTTGAATTGTTTAAGTGTAACTGTATCTAGACTATTTGTCTTGGATTGTATGTGTTATCCCTAGGTTATATAATTCAGGTCTTTGTTTTAAGTGAAGCGCCTTGTTACATGACGTTAGGTCTGCATTTCTAAAATTCTGTGGATTTTTATTGTTTTTTATGATAGTCTCGAAATTAGATTTATAGATTTTTTAGGAAGTAAATTAAATAGCAATTTTTTTCTTCTCAACTATATTAGATAAGTTTCTAGATATTATTAAAGTTTTTTTCTCGTTCGCTTATTACATCATCATAGTAGACATTTATGGTAGGGTGTATCTCAGTCTAATTATTGACAATAGATTAATCTACCATGTCCCTGGTTAGAATTTATGAATCGAATATGAAATTTCTGGTGAGAATCTGATATTATTTTATTTAGTATTACCTACCCTACTGATCTGTGACGTAGTCGTACGACTCCGATCGAATGTAGAAAGATTCACTCTTAATGATGTCTGTGATGATCTATGAGAAGTCTTGGATGGTTTTCCAGATGTTATAATTTGTTAGTTTGTTGTTTTTCTGTAGTTTTTATATTTCCTGGATTGAAATAAATACAAGAAGACTTCTATCAGGTTATACCATTTGAGGGATCGAATTTTTAGCGTCTTTATGTTATGAGCTACGCATAAGCAGGAGATTTTTTTTGAAGAGTCTTATCTAGGTTGCATTTAATTAAACTACCTAATTAATATCTCTTACGGGGAATCTGAAGAGATGACTTAACTTTGTACTTTGTAATAACTTTAAACTCATTGTTTAAAATATTTGAAATATGTGTGGCCAAAGTATGTCGATGTTGTGCATTTTGGAGTTAACCTTAGCTTCTCACGTTAAGTCTTATTTTTTTATTGGAAGTAAAAATAATTAAAAATGAAAATACTTCTTAATATTCATGTGCAATAAAATATTTTATATGAATTGTATTTTTAATAAATATGCAAATCTTAGACACTAAATTTGGATATATAAGGCCTAATAAAAATCGGTCCAGAAATAAAATTAAAAAACAAAGATCTAGAGAAGTTAAGCCAATATGTTACTATAGGGGATTCTATTTGTTAACAAATTTTACTAATCTCTATATATTAATTTTACTAGAGCAGTTCAATCAATCTTAAGCAATAACTTTGTCAATTTAATTCTAAATAGAAATGGGTTTTATGAAGGAATAAACACCTTTAGTCAATTAAAAACGAAGAATGAGAATGGGTAAAATTAAATTTAATTTGGCATCTATCAAAATTTCGCAACTGAATTTGTTTATTTAATTAAGTCACTTTATCGATCCAATGGTTTTAATAATTAGCTGAAACAATAATAATTGACTCCAACAATAAAGAAATTTTAATTAATTGCTCTTAAAGTCTAATCTTCGTTCTTGATTGCTAAGGGGTTTTATAATAATATTTATTTAATAAAATACCAAAAAAAAACTTTCAATATAAAATTGATTAGTAAAAGAGTCATCACTCTTTACTTAGATATGAATTATCAGAAACAATATTTCTAAAGTTACCGAGGAACATTTTATTTTATGAGCTTCTTCATATATTAGTTGCAAAAATCTTTCGCTGATAGTTCATGATTCTATCAAATATCATCATAATATTACCATCGTTTAAAAATTCTTCTATTACCCTAAAGTTTAAAATATAGCTTTAGGAATCTTAATAAGGTTCTTCTTAAATTAAGAAGTTATTCTAATATGACATTTAGAGAATCGTCTTCTAGCAATCACTTTGCTGAATGCGTTTTTAATTCTGCAACCTCTACCGAGATTCAAGTACATTATTTAAAGTTTTAGAATATTGCTCTTTCTTTGTTAATAACAATGATTCTTTATAAAGCATCACTTAAGAGTCACTATTTGGCACCTCAAGAATCTTTAAAGAATTAAGACTAAATTTATGCAGAACTAAAAAAATTCACAAGAACGAATTATTGGAGATTAAAGTGTAGTAGTTAAGCAGAAGGCACTTGCAAATTTTAAATGCCCTTGAACTTAGTAAATGACAAGTTTAGAGGTTGATTATATATCCATAATTATATATAGTTTAAAACCATAATTTTATTTATTGACAGAAAGGGATAAGCATTAAGATTTAGTTAAATTTTATAAATTTTGGATTCTTTTTATAATGAAAATATTAAATCATTTAAATTAAATTATTAAAACTATAATAATTAGCGTCAAATTTAAAATTCTCATTTGACCTTAGTTATGATCCTTCTTTTTACTAGAAAATTTTTTAAACCAGTTTTTTAAATTTGTGAAAAATATTTATTACATAATTTAATAGTATTTGAAATTAATTTCATATATATTTGAGCATATTTATAATTTGAGTGGATAAATATTAAATATTCAAACAGATTATAAGCAGTGATTAGTTCTATTTAATGTGGGGAAGGAAATATTTCTGCTTTTGGCTTTTATGGGAAAATGGAGCAGCTATGTTTGATAAGTTTAAGAGTGCCAAGACAAGTGCCCCAAGGAAGATGCCAGTCTCCTCCTACTGATTAGACAAATTTTCATTCCGAAGAGTCATTGAACTCATACCTCTAGATTTGATTCAAAAGCAAAGTGCGAAACTTGAAGATCATGGCATGCATATTTTAGATAAAAATATGACAAAAATGAGAGATATCAGATTCAACATTAAGAACAGTGTTTCCTCGCTTAAAAAACTCACTATTATAAAACTTAACAATATTTACTACAAAATTGAATAGACTATGATTCGTTTGCGAATCGAAAGTTTAAATTATAACTTTATAGAAAAATCTTTTGCGCTTACTCTGATACCTCAAATCAGCTGAGTGTCTTAAATTTACCGCTATAAAAATATTAACTAAATTATGATAATTAAGTTAAAATTTAAGAGAATACAAAGATAAAAAATTAAGAGTAAAAATTAAGAATTTTAAGAATTTTTAATTTCACCAGTAAAATCTATAAATGACTAAGTTCACAAATCTATATTGCTCTCAGATACTGAATACTATCAGTTTAGCTTGTAGCTGTTTATTCTTATTTAGTTATCCAAGAATTTAACTCCTAGCTCAAGCTAATTTACCTGACTCATGCCTTAAACTGAATGGAGGGTTCACTATATTCCTTGAGTTTACAATGTTGTTTTTTTCTTATGAGTTGTTAGTACCGGTGTCTGATACCACTTAGCCTAATGATTTTGGTTTGCATCCTTGTATCTGCCTTATCGGGCGCCATCATGCTCCAGTAAAAGTAATTGTTGAGCACAACTTTGCTCACACTATTTAATATTCGACTATTAAACGGCCTTAACATAAGTGAACTGTGATTTCAATCTATACAAGGCTTGTCTATAGGGTCGCTGTCGAATATCACGATAGAGAGATGCTGACCTTTATCGCTTTAGAGTCCAGGATAGTCAAGGCCTATCCCTTGCCAGTGATACTTGCTCATGTTGATAGCGTGAAGAATGAGTTTTGTTAATATTATTGGAATCGATTACGAAAATTAAATTTTCAGGTGATTCAATTAATTATTAAAATGGGTATGACTCTAAACTTGATAATGCATCTTTAAATGAACTATTAAAATTTTAGAATTATAAGCTTACCTAACTTTTAATATCAGTTTAAAGACATATTCGATTTAATGCAGGCCAAAGCATATGAAAGTAAGCTCAATTAACAGCTCTTGAAAATTTCAACAGCTGTTAACAAACTCCACTGAGAATTATTCTCCATACTGTCATAAAGTCAATATAATAAATGCCATTTTTGGTTAACCATAAAAAAAATTATGCAAAATAATTTTGAAAATGTATGATTTCAGAAATTAAATTAACAATAAAATAATAAGGTAAAAATTTTGAAGTAGAAATAAATTTTTAAATCCAAAATTAAAAGTGATATTCATTAGATAGTAAGTTCATCTCCAATTGATACATAGTCAAACTCTTCATTCCAGTCCTTGTCAAACAAACTACAGTAGTTTTTTCCAGGAATAATGCTTTTCATTATGAATTTAATCTCTATTGGTTTCTTTGAATTTTCTTCAGCTACTGCTTCAATTATATCTGATGCTCTAAAAGGTTTCATTCCTGTGGGTGGATTGCCCTTCAATCCAACAAGACAAATCTCTTTATTGTGTCTCACATGAAAGCCCATTCTATTCACATAACCTCCTTTCTAGTTTTTTTCAAGTACACTATTTGATCAACGACCCTAGATTAATTAATAATAAGTATAATTAAATTACCTGTAGCCTTTGTAAAATAGGAATGCCATTGCCTCTGTAAAATAGCTTGAAACAGTCCACATAAAGCAATAACCTTGGTCTTGAAGATGTTCGATCTACAGGTTAAATAAGTTCAGGATTGACTGAGTTTTATAGTTTAAGAATTGTTTTCCTTATTTATTCTCAAATCAAGAGGCCATGGATAGTCTATCTCAATTCCTGCGAATAGCTCTCCTCGAAGTTCAATTTATTTTTCTCCTGTAATCTTAAGTGCATCTTTTTTGAAAACATCTGCTCTAATTCTAATTGGAGGAGTATCAAATTCTTAGTCAAGGTATTTATGCTGAAGTCTCTATTTTTATATCAAGGAATTCATAAACTAATTATGAACTTATTCTCTGTACCTTTCTTAACTGTAATCTCTCGTTTTCAATTGCTTTAATGTCAAGGTAGGAATATTGACCAATCTTTAGTTCTTAAGTTTCATTCTAAGATTCTCTTGAAATTCTGAATTCGTTGAAGTATTTTTCAAAAGTTTCAATGAGAAAAAGTAGAGATTTTTGTTAAAATTCTTGAATTAAAAATTCCTAAACTGCCCCATATTAAGAGTATGTTGACTTGATTTCTTCTATTTTTAGCCTAATATTGTCTCCAGTAAATTCTATGCTCTAAATTACTTTCTTTGATATTTTGCTGAGTTCTTGCTTTTTCTTCAATCTATCTTAACCTTGAAGGATGTGTTGTGTAAGAATGTTTTTGGATCCTTTTGACTCATTCATAAACTTGGAACAGTTAATTAGCTGTGTAATTATTTAATTCTGGATTATTATAGTATATTTTAACTTAGCAACCTCGGCTTCTTTAGTAAAGTTTTAGTAATTCAGTTCAGCCTCGCCTATTTCCATGAATTATTTTATTGAATACTGAACAGTTTTACTAGAGTCATCTTTAAAGTCATCCTCAAGTTCTAAATCGTGGCTTGATTCACCTTTATTAACTTGTATCGCTTCTTATTGGATTATCTTCTTGAATTTATTTTTAATTGTTGACTTCTTTCTAGGTGTAATACTTTCCATCTCATCACATCTCTATTAGGTGTTACTAACATCCCTGTTAACTTGCAATCTGAAACCTTAGTAGATACTTAATTTTTTTAGGGTAGCCTCGTGTGAATTTTTGACGTGTGACAATATTTTTCTGCTGCAATAATCTCTTACAACACCCTTTCCTTAAAGACAGTAAAGACATCTGTAAACCTTCCTGTTGCACTTCGTATATCTTATGGTAGTTGATATCTGTTGGTCCTGCTCTGAGCGATTGTTCATTTATTCTTACTCTACTTGATGTAGCTGAAAGACTTTTTGTTTATTTATTTTTTTTAGTTGATAACTTGTAAATTTAGAACAACTTTTATATGAAAGTCAATTTTAGAAACTATCTGTCTAAATATTGTAAATTTCATAAATTTTATTATTTTATGTCTGGTTTTTCAACTTATTAATATATGATTTGACTTACTTAGTTTTTTTATTATGCCATAACATAAATAAGCCTTTAATAATAAGCATATTAGGAAATGTTTGCTTTTTTGGTGATTTTGATGTTTGGTTTTTGAGTCTAGTTAATTATATGCTAGCTTTAGTTCTTCTTATTTTTAAATAAAATTATTTAATAAAGAATTTTATATTGAGTAATGTTTAGTCTAAGAGAAATATTATATTGAAAAAAAAGTTGAAACTATCTTATAAATAAGAAAATAATATTTACCTTCCCTTATAGTATATCGATTTATTAACGAGTAATGAATATTTAAATTTCAAAAATGCAACCAACTTCTGAATATAAATGAAACTATAATTTAATCCAAATTTTAATAAGGTTTAGTTATTAATTAATCTTTTTGTAATTAATAAAGTTACCTTTATAATACTTAAATAAAAAGTTTTTTATTATATTTTACTTACAGATATTATACTCCGCAGACCCTCTGCGGATGCATGATTCCGCAGAGGGTCTGCGGGTTTAAGTAATTATCGAATAAATTAAAAAATTAAATAAAGTCTTAATAATTAATTAAGATTGTTTAAATTAAAATTATTATCTAAAATCCGCAGAGGTCTGCGTTATTATGAATCTGCAGAGGTCAGCGGAATTATTTAAATATAAATAATTTTATTAAAATAATAAATTAAAATTTGTATTATAAAAATGTTTTAAAAAGTTATTCAGAAAATTTATATTGTTATTCAATTATTTAATAAGCACTTACTTTGTAACTCTAACTTTATAAAATTAATTAAGTTTCTTAATCCCAGAATATATCTTAGAATATTTCTCTGTGTTTTTAACTTTGAAATTCCAAAATTGTGCAAACCCCAAAACTGTTGATAATATTATTGAGGGCAACCAAGTTTTTTGAAATCATTCCTAAAGTATGATTTCCTAGCCTTACAAATAAATATAAACTTAGATTTGCAACTATACATCACGCCTTTACTAGAAATTCCATTTAAGTTCGTAATTTTCATTAAACACATGAGAGTTAAGAGAATTTTAAAAACCTATTTTACATTTGTTAAACGATTTCATTGTTCTTTCTATGCATTTATCATTTACTTGATTTTAAAAGAATTGACCAAGGATAGAATCTTGAACTTTGAAAAATTTCTAAAGTTCTTTACGGTAATTCTTATTGAAAATCTACTTTATAAGTTTTTCCACATCATAGGTATTTTCTAATTCTTAAGTTGATTTATTTCCACATTCTCACAAAATTAACGTCATATAAATTTTGTCGCATACTGGGGTTTAATTATACAGTCAGAGATATGATTTACTGTAAATTGCTAACTAAAAAAGAAAACCTTACTTCAACTATAATATGATTACAGTGTAAAAATATCATATACTGGTAAGAATTATGTCTTCTAAGGCTTTTATAACACACTTATGAAAGCACGAGCTTGCCCAGTCTACATTGAGTTTTAAAATAGCTTAGCATATTTCAATTATAATTAACTCCTTAATGCATAGCTTTTTACCTTCCACAGCAGAAAGTCGCTTCTTTTGTTGTTTTAATTGTGCTCTCATTGGTAAAATATTTTTCTTTTTTATTTATGCAAACCGCCTTTCTATTGGGGCCAATTAGAAATGATAGGGCCCAAGAAACATAACAGGAATCTGATAGTACTTAAGTTTCTCTATCAAAAACTTACTTCGATGGTATGAGGCATTGTCTAGCATGAAGATATGTGTAGATCGCCAGTTTGGATTTTACTAGTATAACTAAGTTGCAAGGGACAGAATAAAATATAGGACTGTTTTGCTTTGAGTTCTGCCTGAATTTACTGTAAAATAAGCTTGATTCCTGCTACTAAGAGCCCCAATGATACTGATGTCATTTAACCTGGTGGAATCAGTGGTATGGTTCAACTTTCCTTTCTTGCACCACCATTTAGTTTAATTCTTACTAAATCGTAGCAAGCTTTCATCTATATTGATAATGACTTTGTCTTCGTGAAGATTCTTTAGGAAATAGTACGCCGCCTACTATCTTTGAAGCTTTGATTTTATCATATTTACCCGCGGGCTGAGGTAGTAACGTTTTTTGTAGGTAAGGCCTTTTTCTCGTTTTTAAATATTTTCTAATGGAGAATATAGAAATGTCCACATTTAGTTAAGTGCTTAACTGATTCTTAAGTTGTCTACAGCTGAATTGATCATTGGAACCATCTAAGCTTTGATCTATTAAGTTTATGACCTCATGGTTAAACTTTTTAAATTTTCAAGTTTTAATAGAAAGTTGCTGTTTCTAATCAACACTATCAATGGTCAAAAACTCTTTAACCTTTTTGTAGCTCAATCGATAACGGCTCATTATTTTAGTAATGGGAGTCCCACAAGCGTTTGCAAGATATTGAATTTGCTATTATTTGGTTTTATAATTTTTCTTTAAATTTTTAACGCGATTCTCCTCTCTATAATACTTAGATTCTTCATGTGAATTGAGGTGAGTTTAGTTTAACGCAAGTATTTCATTTTATAAATAATCCCTCAAGATAGTTTGTTTGGATTCCATATTGTAAGTCGAACCAACAAACTAGTAAAGATACTATTGGTCTTGTGTTGATTCTAACTTTTTTCACTATTTAAAAAGTATCAATGCTCTTAGCACACTTTCCAAAATTTCTGTTTGAGAGAGACCTTAATCCAAAGTGATGTTATTTATAACATTTTACTCATTTTTTCTTGGGTCCTATAGTAAATCTAAGGATAAGGTTTCAATCCTTTGTTCTTTGATTTTTCTCTCTAGATTATTTAGTGTTTGTTCATCAAGCTAAGACACCTTGATTGGTTGAGGTGTTTTGCAGTCTATACGTAGTAATGTTGATGTTGAGTATTACAGCAAGTCTTTGCAATGGATTGATTGCTCGTCATCGCTGCTGTTATCTGAAGAAAGAATCTCGTCTTAATGTAGGGCCCAGCCATTAGGTTTGTAAAAATAATCTGTTATTTTGCTTTTTAAGTCAATTAACTTTTTCATTTTCACTTTGATCTATTTACTTAGAGTGTAATAAGAATTCTCTATGGAGAAATGGGATTTGTCTAAAAGGATTCTTCTATTTAGTAAAGAGGCCCTGTTTATATTATATATATAATTATTTAATTAGAACTATATATTAATTAATTAAAGGTCTATCTGTTTGAATACGAAAAATTAAATGGATCACAATATGAACTACGCCCAAGTTAACGTTCATTAGATCCGCTAAAAGGTTGGTAGCAAGAAAGAATTGTATGATTTTCTTTCACAAGATTGCAATGCCTATATACCTAAAATTACATGCACCAACATTTACTTTTTAAAGGCTATTATAAACGGTGAAAAAAATGTAATTAATTTTCTTTAACTTGTTTTAGTACCTGAAGCGAAATGAAGTAATCATAACTGCGGTGCCTTAGATTGAGGGATTAACAGCCGACGACTTTATAAAATTTGCGGAGAACCGGCAAGATATGCTAAAGTTCCTGCCAGATCAATGCGATTGGATCCACCTTGACAAAAGGTAGATCTGCGACGTTTTGATGT
>ARYC01008730.1:0-11302 GCA_000711775.1 Oxytricha trifallax
TAATTATAAAATATAAGCTTTATTAAGCTTTTTAATCTTTTATAAAATATATATTCAAAAATCAAGGTTAACTTTTTGCATTTGCTCTTATTTTAAGAAATTTAGTCAAATTTATAAATAAATATGCTCATAAATTTTAATATTAATTTTGAACAAAACTATCATATTAATGTTGAATCAATTAATAATAAAAAGGAGTTATAGAAAGTTCTATGATAACATAAAATATACTATTAAATAAGAGGAAATAAGTAACATTTTGATTTAAAGTTAGAATGAAATTCAAGATAGAATAAGGAAGTTTAGTGTAGATTTCAGATAAATTGAATGATCATCTTTAAGTTTTATGATTTTTATAATTGAATGTTTATTATTTAATTATAAAATATGCTTTATTAGTTTTTGTAATTCATATCTTTAATATATTAATTTAATCGATTCTTGAGAAAATAATTAAAAAGATTATCGATACTATATTTATACTTTGCAAAAATCTCATTTAATTTTATTAATATATAAATTGAATTAAATATGATAATAAATATTAAAACTATTATTTATAAGTGCTTTAGTCAGTCAAAAATTTTTCGTTATAAAAATATATTTAATCAAAGAAAAGAATAATTAATATTAAAAATAGTTAATGTAAATAATTAATTTTAATTACTAACCTTGCTGCAACTTGAGTAGTTTGTTAGCATTTGTGGCTCTTTTATTTTAACTAATTTTATTTATATTTTTTAATTAAATATTTTAAATAATTAGCCTTTCCTCATTTATTTTCAAAGATAATTTAATGTGAATATCCTTTTAAAATTAATTGTTAATTTTAGATATTTTAAATAAAAGAGCTTAGATAAAATTTAAAATTTAGTATTCAACCCTATTTAAAAATTGCTGTTTTAAATTAAAATTATAAATAACAAATGATTGCTGATTATTATGTTGGTATTGTTTAAATTTCTCAATTTAAATCTTTAAATATATTAGAATACGATTATATCCTTGAAATAAATTTGTTTAAAACATGATAAAGTGTTTAAAAACTATGTCATTTGAATGTATATATATATATAAATAAAATATGCATCAGTTTAAAATTCCCAAAAATATATTTATTTTTACTATAATTACTATTGTTTTGATTCTTGAGAGAAATTAGAAATTTGGGAACCTTCCTAATGAATATTATTCAAAGTAAATTAAATAGATTAATAATTTCTTTAATAAGAAAAAATGCTAAATATAGACCGATTTGCTAATTATAACTAGTAACTTATATAATCTATACATGAATAATTTATTATTTGAAAAAAGGTTAGTGCTACTCTCTTTCAAGAATGGTATACATTTTAATAGTTTTTTTTATATTTTATTTAAACTCACTAAATTTCAAAAGTAATCCTTTTATTTTACACAGAGTCTTGCATATATTATTGTGATTATCACATAAGTCTTTATGAATTTTAATTAAAATAATATCAAGAAGATTTTGCCATGTGATAATAAAAATATATTAAATAATATAATAGCAATAATTTGCAATTGTTAGCATTATTATGAGTTAATAATTTTAAATTATTTATTATAATAAATAAATATTAATACTTATTTAATTTTTATATAATAATAATTTTTTGATAATAAAATTATCTATTGAACAAGGACTAAAGGGGACAAAATGAATATAACAACAAATTGCAGATTAAGATCATAGAAAATATTTATAAATAAAATGTAGAATTTAATTAATGAGTTAATAATAAATTAATTTAATTTCAAATAATGATAAATTTTAATATAGAAGAATTCCCAATTAATAATTATAATTGTTGAGAGAACTTGAAGTACTAACCTACCAAAGCTAATGAAGTTGGGTGGATTGGTCGTGTGCTTTGATTTCTGCAATATAATAATGCTCGGACAAACATATTTGCTGAAACTTATATTCTTTCTCTCTAGGTGGAGACGACTATTCTAATTCTAATGTATTTAGACAAGATGGTGACAATGAACCTTTGGAATTCATAGGTGACTCTTGGATAACTGAATGTGAAGATTTTAATTATCAATAATTAATAAAAAAAGGGAAAAAATAAGAAAAAATCATGAATACACTGGGAGGATGAAGACTCGTTCATAATGTAAAATTCAATAACTTAGAGAAATCCGGACAAAATAATAAATAAAATATCTGAATAATTAACTAATCTAATATCAAGCAATATATAATTAAATCAACTGTAATAATTAATAATGATTACCTTAATTTTAATAATAAAAAAAATTAAAGATATCTAAAATTTACGTCTCTATTTATTAATTCTTAATTCTTTCTAAAAGGAATTTTAATTTCAAAATTATTTTAGAAAATAAAATTACTAAAAATAAATTTAATGAGATATTACTTTTAAGATTTGTTGACTATTAATTAAATCAATTAAATTTTGAAATTATAAAAGTTAACAAAGTTATAATAATGCAAAAATAAATCTTATGCAAGTTTAATTGAGTTAGGTAATGTATATTAATCTATCATTATTAAAGTTATTTTATCCTTCATTTATTCTAAATTTTTTATCTCTATCAAATTAATGTGTTTTTTTAATAAAAAGCTTTTTATATTTAATTAATCATATAGAATATTGATAAAATACAAAATATCAGGAAATTGTTTAAGAATAAATTAAAAAAAACGGTATTAATCTATATATTATAAACCAAATTATATCTAATTAATAAAAAATGAAATAAAAAGCAGCTTTATATAGATATTCAAATTTTGCTTATTATGTGTAATTAAGTTATAATTTTGACATTTTAATTATTTATTGAAATGTAAAATCATTTCTGATTCTACGAAGTCAATCATGAGTATATAATTAGTCTATCAGTAAGTATGTTACGAGTTTTTTGGTCGGTCATCTGTTAAGTTCATGAAAATTTTTCAAATGCTGCATTAGCATCTTAAATTTCAATTAGTAAATAAAAACTGAAAATATCTAGCGAAAAAAATTCAACTAATTTCAGTTGATTGTTTTATTCAAACTTAAATTTTTCTTGATAATAATATATTTTTAATATATTTAAATTTATATTTATATTAAACTTCAATAATCAATTTAATAAATAAAATTATTTTCATTTTGAGTCTATTAAATATAATTTTACATAATAAAAATTAAAATAATTATTATTACAATATAAATTAAACTATTAATTTATCTCATATTTATATTGATATTCTTATTCAATTTAATGGCTTTTAATATAAACTAATAAATAAAAAAAACCAAAAGTTAAATATTAATTTGTCATGATAATTTAAATAATAACTTTAAGAATGTTAACTTCCATAATTAATAAATTAATCTAGTAAATTATATTAATTTATAAAATTAATATAATTTCTAATTATTGTAGGAATACATTTGATTTGGGAAAATAAAATAAATTAAATTATAATAATATGAAATTATTGGAAGTTAACTTTTTGGAAACCTAGACATTATGGTATAGAAAATTTATAATTAGCTGACTTTACCATTGGTGATACCCCTCTATTGCATTTCTGGAGTGAGATAAATCGACTTTAATAAAAAGGCATAAAAATCAACCAAACAAATCACACAAAATAAAAATCGAGTTATCTCATTCCAGAGATGAAATAGATGAGTACCCGCAATAATAAAGTCCAGAAAATTTTTAATTCTCTTTCGAACAAGTATCATATTGTCTAGGTTTCCAGAAAGTTAACTGCCAATAATTACGATGAATACATATATTCTTAATTTATTTTTCCCAAATCAAATGTATCTCTACAATATTAATATGAAATAGAATTTATTTATAGACCAAGAAATAATTTTTACAATTAGAATTTCTAACGAGAATTTAAAATTGGGATTAAAAGCACGCTGCATAGATATTAAAAAGTTAGTAGATTTAATAACGAAACAAAAAACAATATTTTATCATATAATAATATTTTTTATCATTAAATTAATTTATACGGGATTATAATTTTTAAAAAAATTGTTAAATGTAGTTTAGATTTAAATTTATTTATAATTTATAAAAATAAATAGCCACACTCATTTTAAAATTAATTAAAAATATTATAATTAAGGATTAAATTTTTCAAAAAATTAATTAAAACTAATAAATATTTCTATAAAATATAATTTTATGAGTTTAGTTTTAAGTCTTCTAAAGCGGCAAGTACGGAGTTACAATTTAAAAAATATTTATAAAAGATTTCATATCACTTTTAAATTATGATAAAAATTTTAATATTTAAATATAATAAAATTGTTATGAAAAAGTATGCATGATCCTATATTTATTCTTTAAAAAAATGAAAATAAATTAACAAGCAAATATTTTGAGTTAAAAATTTGATTATTTTAAATACGTATAAGAAATTGAAAAGCCTATAAATTTAAATAAAAATAAGTTTTTTCCACATTTTTAAATACTTATTTATTTAATTCCTAACATACGATATATTTTACTTTTTTTATTTTAAAAATTTGATCTTAAATTAATTTTTCTATGTTTAATTTGAGAAAATATATTATATTTGTAAATACAGATGTTCGATTTGAACTTCTCATTATGTTAATGAAGAATGCAGATAAACACAATAGAAAGAGAGGTTTTATATTAAGAATATTTCATGTTTTGACAAACGATTATATTGGACAGGAGATCCTTACATATAGGCAATTATTTATTAATAATTAATATTATGAATAAATAATATTAAAAATCTAATTAATTTTAATAAAATTATTTTTCCATTTTTAAAATTACTTAGATTGTAAAAAAATATATTAAAATATTATTTATATTCTATAAAATCTGAAACAAATATATTTAATAATATTATTAATATAATTAATGTAATTATCCTTATGTATATATATTTAGAAATATAAATTAAAGGCTGTTAAGTTGGTATCAACAGATAATAAGAGGTTTATTTATAGAAAAAGAAAGCCTGCAGTAAGAAAACAAATAATAAAAATGAAGCTGAAGTTGAATATATCATAAAAACAAGAAATTAAAAGAGATAACACAAAGAAATAACGAAGGGAGATGTTCTTGGTACAATCAAAGAGGATTATTTGAGATAAATTATAGAAGAAACTCATAAGAAACGCTTCTCTATTTCTCCTGAAGATTAAAAGAAGCAAGGAATACTAATAAGCGAGACGTGGCTAGCAGAGCTTAAGAGGCATCCTTATCTCTCTAGTAAGCTTTGATTTATAACTTTTTAGGGAAACCTGGAACTGGTATATTTCTAATGAAAGAGAATGCAAAGGTTAACAGAGAGAGAAAGTCTCAAACCATTCATTAAGTTAGCAAGAGACTTTATAATGAAGTTTAAGTCTGATGAAATGAACATAGATGCTGGTGCTGGTACAAAGAGAAGAAACATGGGTCCTAGTAAAGCACCAAAGGAAGAAAAGAAAGAGAAGCCGAATCAATTTAAGAGTTCGTTTGATATGTGAAATAATTCATTCATTTAAATCTAACACTTATTAATAAACATTCATTATTCCTTTCCTTGCACATATCGTAGTCTAGTATTTACCCACTCTCTTGCAACTACTCTGTATTAAGTCTACTATGTCAATTGTAGATCATGCATTAGGCGATAAAGCAAGAGTTTCTTGTAGTGAGTCTTAATCTAACTCCAATAGAATTCGATTCCATTAAATTGAGGACTGTAAGGAACGTTATACACAGGAGTTATCTTCAACTCTTCATAAGCTTTCTTAGATTCCTTAGTCTTATGAACTGAGAGGTTATCAACAAAAAGGATGATCTCTTGATCGTTGTACTTATCTCTTAGCTTATGTAAGAACTCTATATACTGCTCTCGCTTAATAGAGCGAGGATGAATAACATAAGTTTCTAAGCCTGAATCTTCACTGATACCAGCCAAAATTGCGTCAGTGACAACCTTAACCTTTTAGTCATACACTTCTATATTATCGTACTTCTTGTACCAAGACTAATTAATAAAGGTGTTGAACGAAACACAGCTTCATCAGCGTGTATGAACTTGATGTTATTATCAACAGACCTCTGCATTTAATCATATATATAGTTTAAATTATTACTATAAATGGCAGAGTAAAGTCAATCACTCTCTTCACTCTATTGACAGTCTTGAAGGTAATACCATTCCTTCAATAAATATTTGCGATAGTCTATAGTGAGATACGCATGTCAGGAAACTTGCGATGAAACATCACAGCTCGCTAGTCAAGTGGGAAATGTGCCCAATACTTAAGAGTCTTAGAATCGCAGAGATATTCAATATGCTGCTAAGAGAACTTTTATTTTCTTACAGGATGTTATCAAGAACCAGAAATGAAATGCTAAACAGCTAACAAGCAGTGATACCTTACAGTCGAAGCACTCCTACACAATAGCTTAGCAATCGCACAATAATTCATCACTGGTTTGAGTTAGTCTATATTAATACTCGCACCATACCTAAGCTTAAGCAGTAAATCTAAATATTTCTCATCATAAATAGACCCCAAAAATCGCAAATTTCTATTTCTCATTTTGCAAACTGGCCTAATTTCTCTACTAACCCTAATAAAACCCCAACTTTACCCTACTAATCAAAGCACTTATAAACCTCACTAAGGGGTTTTGGGGTTTTGAATCTATTAATTAAAGTCTTAATTTATTTTTATATTTAATGAAAATACTTATTTGTAACATTAATTATTACAATTATAAAGGAATTCTCATTATAACTTAGACAATTTTCTGGAAAAAATTAAAATAATTATTTGTTATTTAAATTAAATATATGAAACAAATAAGAGATATTTCACATGTTATTTAATATTTAAAATAGTTCATTTTACTGCTATTAGTAAAATTAAAGTAATTTAAAACATTTTTAATAAATTAATTTTTGCAATCAGAATAATATGGCATTTGCATTTTGTTTGATACAAATATATAAAGTTTAAATATATGAAATTACTTTTGCATCTAAATAATTTATTTATTGGAGAAAATAGGTGTTATTTTTTTAAAGATTAATAAATTTAAATATTAAGAATCACTATTTAATTTTAAATGATCGCCAAAGTCTTAACGGACATTAAATTTAATTTATCTTCAGAAATTAAAAAATTTAATTGTAATTATTTTGAAACTTTTTTCAAATTAAAATTTTAAATCTTTGACATAGTTTTGGTTAATTTATTTGATTATTTATTAATTAATATTTCATGGTTTATTATTGTTACGAATTCTTCAATTAAAACATTTCATTTAAGATTGAATTTTATATCTCTCTACCTCTCTTATAACTAAATTAACAGGAATTATAATGTGCATTTTTATACTAGGTTTATCTAAATTTATACCTTTATAAAAATTTTAATATCCCAACAGTTAAAAAACTTCAAAATTTAGTATATTTTACTTATTTAAGTTTTATTGTAAAATTGAACCGGTAAATAATCAACGTTGAGAAAAGTTTAAAAATTCTGCAGAATTAGTTAACATTGATATTAATGATTTTTTCATAATTAAAAAAATTAAAATACTTTATAAATAAAAATAATAAGTAAGATAAAAAATTAATGTAAAAATTGAAAAATTATGAATAGCAATTAAAATTTGGATTATATTTTATATAAAGAATTTATATGAATTTTATGATTATTGGTAAAATATAAAATAATATTGTATAATTTTGTTTTCTTATAATCCAATATAACTCTTTTTATAACTTGATATCATATATTCAGATATCCCTGTACAGAACTGGAATTCCAGATCTGTATCTGGAATTCCAGATTCATTGAATCTGGTGTTCCAGAATGGTGCTGGAATTTCAAAAAATTCAAGAATTGTACACCCCATCCAAAATGAGAAATAGAAATTAGCTAAATTTTGGGATACCCCCCATGTGCCTGGAATTTTTTCAAATTCCAGGCACATGAAAATCGAACCTGGAATTCCTGAACTGTACCTGGAATTCCAGAACTATATCTGGAATTCCAGGTACAGTTCTGGAACCAAATTTTTTAAAATAAAATATTATTATTTTATATAAAAAATTCGGGGGAAGGAAGTTTCCTGCCCCAAAACAGTTTTTTGCCCCCTTCGGAAGTTTCCTGCCTTCAACATTATGTTTTATATCGTTTGGTAATAAAAGTATTAGAAACGAATATATTTTTAATTTCAATTACCATAAACATGTACTATCCATCTTTTATTAATACATAATTTTAAAGGTAAATTATTATTAATTATCAATTTATACATAATAAACAAGGCTAAAATAATATTTTTATAATAATTAATGTAATTTTTATTATAATTTACATTCATAATCAAGGTAGAAATGATGTTTGAGGCTAAATTAAAATTAACTATATCATAATTGATTATAAAGATTCTTTGAAAATTATAAAAATTACATAGGGGCAGAAAACTTCCTTCTTTGAGTGCTATAAAAATTTTGGCCAGGAAACTTCCCCCCCAAAATTCATTTAAATGGTTATACATAATATTATTTAAATATTAATTTAAAAAGCAAAAAATTAATTTCTTTTACCATTTATATTCAAATTCATATTAATTTGTAACATGATTATAATTTTACAACGAAAGCTATTGTAGGAACACATTCGATGTTGAGAAAACATAATATATCAAATTAATATTAAATCTAAATAGCGGTAGTTAAAATAGACGGTAATCATGACATATAATGAAAAAAATATTTTTTTAAAAGGCACTGCCATGTATATGCCTTGAGAAACCTATAAGTTATGTCATGATATATTGAGGATAGGCTGTAAAATTCTTAAATTATAAACATGCTTTAACAAAAAAATTCACGTTATGTTCCATCTTATGATGAAGATAGAAAAATGCCATGTAATAGTTTTAAATAATAATATTATTTTATTTAAAAATAAGCTAAAATTCTTCATCTTCACTATTTCATATGAAATGTTGTTATTTTAGTCTCATTTTAGCATTAGGAGTAAGAGTATATATTTAAGTTATTCAAATTTTTTTAAAACTTTTTTTATAAAAAATGAAAATTTATTTAAATTCTGATTCAAACTTTTAATACATGAGCCTATTGGATATAGCCTGATTGTATTTCATAAGTATAGAATCAGACTATATATTGATCAGATTTAATTCTTAATTATAAAGTAAATATAATATATTTATAATAAAGAAGACTTAATGATAATGGATTCTAAAAATTTCATATGTGAAAAGTATGATTAATGCAAGTATAATTGTGCATTATAATCACATTACACTATAGTTATAAAATTTTTATGGTCTGAGCGAGAAGTTAAGCAAAAGATTTAGGTGCCAGGAGTCAGTCAGTTTCTTTATAATACTAATGTTTATATATGTAAGTCTTCTTATATACCCCAAAAATAATGAAAATTGCATTAATTATCTATAAGAATTATGATCCAGCTTCTAAAGATAAATGAAAATTCCTTATTAAATTGCATAATTATTTTTTAACAAATGCATTAATTTATTTATTATGCATAATAATAAATAAAACCAGCTTAGAAAATTCAAATTAGTATTTACATGATATAAGTGATAATTTTACTGAATCAATGGAGATTCATTTTTGTACATAATTATGAAATTTAAAAACTTATAATATTTAATTTTTTTTTCACATTGTAATATGAGTTTTGGATTATTTATTATAGAGAGCAATTAAAAGGAATTTTTATAATTTTACTTTGATATACAAAATACAATAGTAAATTTTTTAATTTATAATATATTCTAACATAAATAAAATTTTAACAGAAATTCCAGAATTATATCAGGAATTCCAGGATGAATCTTGGACGGTTTTCATGTGCCTGGAATTTTAAAAAATTCCAGGCACATGGGGGGTATCCAAATTTTGGGTCGATTTATGATGAGTAATATTTAGATTTACTGCTTAAGCTTAGGTATGGTTCGTGTATTAATATAGACTAAGCCAAACCTGCACTAAATTATGCAGCAATAGCAAAGTTATTACGCAAGAGTGCCTCAACTGTTAGGTATCACTGCTTGCTAGCTGTTTATCATTTTAATTCTGGTTGTTGAATGCATCCTGCAAGAAAATAAAAATTCTCTTAGGCTCATACTGACTCTAAGACTTTGAAGTATTGGGCACATTTTCCATTAGACTAGCGAGCTGTGATGTTTCATCGCAGGTTTCTTGACATGCGTATCTCTCCTTAGACTATAGCCAACATTTATAGAAGAAATGGAATTACTTTCAAGACTGTCAACAGAGTGAAGAGAGTGATTGATTTTACAGTAACATTTTATAGTAATAATTTAAACCATATATATGATAAAATGCAGAGAGCTATTACTAATAACATCAAGTTCATACACGCTGATGAAGCTGTGTGTTACCTTCAACACCTTTATTAATAAGTCTTGATATAAGAAGTATGATAATATAGAAGTCTAAGATTAAAAAGTGAAGGTAGTCACCCATGCAATTTTAGCGGTATAAGTGAAGATTCAGGCTTAGAGAGTTATGTTATTCACCCTCGCTCTATTAAGGAGAGTAGTATATAGAGTTCCAACACAAGCTCAGAGAAAAGTACAGTAACCAAGAGATCATCCTGTTTGTTGATAACCTCTCAGTTCATAAGACTAAGGAGTCTAAGAAAGCTTATGAAGAGCTAAACATACTCCTGTATACAACGTTCCTTATAGCCCTTAATTTAATGGAATTGAATTCTACTGGAGTTAAATCAAGACTCACTACAAGAAGCTGCTGCTGTATCATCTTATGCATGACTTGCCCATCAATACAGTAGACTTAATTCAAAGCAGCTGTAAGAGAGTGAGCGTAGAAAAAACAACAATCTGTGCGAGAGAGGGAAGAATGAATGTTTATAAATAAGTTTTAGATTTAAATGAATGAATAAGTTCACATATTAAACTAACCATAAAGGGGTTTGGCTTCTCTTTCTTATCCTCTTCTTATGGCTTGCTTGGGCCCATATTTCTTCTCTTAGTGCCAGCTCCTGCATCTATGTTAATTTCATCTGGTTTTTAGACATCTTTATAAAGCCTCTTGCTCACCTCATAAATTGTCTGCGACTTTCTTTCTCTGTGAACCTTTACATGCTCTTTCATAAGATATATGCCAGTGCCAGATTTTCCTACAAAGTTATATGTCAAAGCTTACTTGAAAGATAAGGATGCTTCTTAAGTTCCTCTAGCCAAGCTGAGCTTATTAGAATGC
>ARYC01008732.1:0-29802 GCA_000711775.1 Oxytricha trifallax
GAGCTTAATTGAAAGAAATAATTTTACAGATTCTATTTGAAATTATGCTTTGAACTTGGAAGCATCATAGAGCTAAGAGTTTTTCCAAAAATATGGGGAGGTTTTGTAATTTTTCACCCAAAATATGAAATTTTTGCTGTAATCTTTTGTGATTTTCATTGTATTTCTGTGATTAATAAGTATTAAATTAAAACTTAATTGAATGGTGACCGTTTAAAAATCACCACTTCAAAAACACTTCTTACAGAACAAAGACTATGAACAAAAACTAGTCCCACTCCAGAAGTATACAGCCCAATCCTATGTAGCTGTTAAATAACTTTTCATAGAAGTTAGAGAATTCAGAATAGAGTCCAACAAACCAGAGAAAGCTGTTAAAACAATTTCAAACCAAAGATAAGATCAAAGGAGATGTTGCGATAAACGACATACTGGCAGTAATTTGAAGAGGGTTCTAAGTAATATCTGCATACTATACCAAAAATTTTCAAGAAGAGATATAAATTCTTCAGATTTACAAAGGAAGGGAAAAGAATATACAGGGCAGAAGCTGAGATCACCAAAGTGATAAGGTTCCAAGACATCATTAAAGATGTAATGACATCGGGGAGTACATTAGTACTCGATAGTTTAATGAATGAATGAATAAATCATTCAAAAATTTAACACCCATTAGGCTAGGAAATCAATGGAAAAGAGCTACGGAGTAGCATACAAATGAGTTATTAATTGCCTCAAACTATATACGTCTAGATTATGAATCAAATGAAAGAAACCCTAATTTCCTTGAAAAAAACCTTGTCAAATAGTGACGGCCAAAATATGCTCGTTAGACTTTAATAAGATTTAAGTAGAATTTAACGGTTTATAGGCTAGATTAATAAATTAAAATTAGAAAGTTTGATTATTTAATAAATAAGAATCTTAAAAATGAAGAAAGATAAGATTAAGAGGTTAAATTAAAATAAACAATATCAGTCCCTTCACTAAAGAAAAAGAGGACTACACAGAGTATAATGAGTACTGATGAGCAAACTCAGAAGAACATACTCATGAACAATTAATGGGAAGCCTTAAGAATAAAAGCCATAGACGTTGAGGCAAGGAAAGACATCCAATTCAACTTTACACAATTATGGCTACAAATCATCTTATCAAAATAACTAAAGATATAAGCATCTATTTATTAGACAGAGAATTCAATGAAATATGGCAAAATAAAAATATTTAGTGTTTGAAATCATCGAATAGTTCTTCAAGAAAACTTAGAAACCTCTTAGGAAAATATTGAAAAAAAGACAGTATGGAATCGAAGTAAAGATTAAATACGAATTTAACAGAAATAAGCACTTATTCAGATAAGTATTAATAGATACTAAGAAACATGAGAAAAGTGATGACGTTAGAAAAACAATTAACTAAATATATACTAACCTGCCCTCTAACAAGCCTATGCTTAAAAAAAGATAGGAGAAAAAGTATTATTGAAAAACCTCTTCAACCAATAGAAGAAGAGGATGAAGAGGAAGAAGAAAACGTATGCGTTAACATCCATGAAGAGCTCGAAGAAGAGAATGAAGAAGAATTTTCAGACAAAGACAGCTAAGACTCGCAAGAAGAAGAGAGTGAAAGCAAAGATGAAGATTTAGACTAGAAAAGCAAAAAACTACGACTAGACTTAAACAAGAAAGAAAAGGGAAAACAAAGAAAATTAATTCTAGAAGATATAAAAATATACTTCTCGACCAGCATGAAGTTCAGGTCGAGAAAAGGACGATGAAAGCAAAATTTAAATAAGAAAACAAACACTTCTAGATATATTATATTAAAATATGAAAATAAATCTAGATGTTGACCAGGAAGAAGATGAAAGCAGTGAAATATAGCTTGATTATACCTCAGGTGAAGAAAAAGATCATGAATATGACGAAGAAGACTACTGAAATCAGTCTCAAACATAGTTTCAATAATCATTTATATTATGAACGATATACACCAATTTATGAATATATGTTAAGAGTGTAGAACCTTAGCTAACCTGCACTATAATTTACCTTAACTTAAACATATTCTGTGATTAAAACTTTTTTACTAGTTTTTCTTTAATTTTTTTAGAAGAAAAGTTTATTGTTAAAATTATCAAGCCCCCAACTTTATTAAACTGGAATATTCGTAATTTTTTCGAAATCTGAAATTTATTTTTTCACTATTGCAAAGAAAATAAAATCTTAGGCTATAATCGGGTTTATATATTTTCGTGGTATTCACTTATAGGACAGAGTGAGCATATAAAGAAAATAAGTTCAAAAATATGGTAAATTTTCAATTAATTATGCAATTTCTAAAAGTTTATAAAATAAATCAAATCAGATACAATTCATTTGAATTTTATGTTCAATTTTAAAAAATTGAAGAAGCAATCATAATTGTTTATTATTTCAATGAGAGATTTATCGATTTATTAAATTAATAAAAATATTTTTAATTACAAGACGCTACCATATTAATAATAAAAACAACAATAAATCTGTTGATATGGTTCACAATTCTTAAATTTTTATTATTTGCCTATTTTATCTATTGCTCAATAGAATAAGTATTTATAAAATACAAGCATTATGAAATTTAAATTTCAAAATCTTGAATAGCATACTTAAAAATGATTAATATTATATTAGTACTATGATTATAAATATCAACTGCGATTAAATTTTTGCAAAAATGAAATTAGTTCTTAGCATGTTTTATTAATATTTTAAGGTAAAATAGAGAAATAATAAATTTAGATATAAGATATTTAATATTAATCAGTATAATATATATAAATTGGGGTGCAAATAATTTTGCAGTACAATTTGACTTTGCTCTACCTAGTTAGGAATATATTTATTACTAAACTGGGGGTACTATATCATGTGTGGTTTGAGACATGGTTCCGAAATATTGATATGTTTGAATTATGTATTTGGATTGTTTTCGTATCTCCAGAATTAATTTCAGTGCTAAATACTAACTAACTATATCTTGTGTAATTGAGTATGCTACGTTAAACAGTCTCTTGGTGATTATTCTTATTTTTTCCCTCTATCTTGGTTGAGATTTCATCACCATTGATTGTATTTGTAACTTCATCAAGAATGAAGCGCTCTTGGAATAGCGATTCTTTGCTTCTGATCTCCTGATAAAATAGATCCCATAAGTTTACAACTGTTATCGAATTCTTCATGAAATTTGTAGTATCACATGAATGTGTAATACGATGATTTGCTCGTATGAGGAGTAGTACTGGTAACTTCTGGGGGAGCTTGTCCCTTGCACTCTTGGACCTCTTCAGCTGGAGCTGTTCCTGTTTTTCATTCAATGCTAAGAGCAGGCATATTTCCTCCACATATTATTTATTATACGAATGTTTTTCATATTTCAATTTAATTTTTAAATTAATTTTTAATTGCTTTCAGTATTTACACTTACTCTTCTTACAACATAAGATTTTTATCATTTTTGTGTATTTTAAATAAAAGCGATTTTATCAATATTTGATTGGCTATTAATATTTTCTTTAGCAAATACATTTAATAGTCATTCATCTTTTATGCAATGTAATATTAGCATAATAAAGTATTTTAGATAATAAGACCAGATGGGCAGGTGAGTGGCATTCTACGCAGTATAGGAGAACTACTCGTTTGATCCCCAGACTAGCTAACGATTTTAATCAGTGAATGAACTTCAATTAATTCTCCTAAAATATATAAAAATAAGGAATTAATAGTATTTACGGTTTAGAATACACATATGGGACCGATTCTTCAATAGAGCTTCATATTA
Source organism: Oxytricha trifallax (assembly GCA_000711775.1). Classification (NCBI taxonomy): domain Eukaryota; phylum Ciliophora; class Spirotrichea; order Sporadotrichida; family Oxytrichidae; genus Oxytricha; species Oxytricha trifallax. Next base: position 3,829 of record ARYC01008732.1, read on the forward strand.
AACAAATCAAATGAAAATAACAATAAAAATTTATATAGAAAAAATTATGTCAAATATGTACAGGAAATAATATTAATTTCATATTTCAAAAAATCATGCTACATAATATTAATGACTATTAGATTGATTTTTATAAATTAATAAAATTTTAGAAATTACATCAATAAATGAAATTTACCATATTTTTAAAACTGATTTTCTTTATATATGTTTACTATGTTTTATATTAGAATTCTATGAAAATATATAAATCTGATAATATTTTAAGATTTTATTTCTTTAGATTATTTTTCTTCGCAATAGCGAAAAAATAAATTTCATAGCTAGGAAATATTTCGAATATTCCAGTTTATGAATTCTTATTTGGTATTGATGTTAAAAATCAAATTAAGTGATATAAATTTATTTTTTTAAGTTTAAAAATCACAGATTATATATTTTATAAATGAAAGACTCTCAAATCTCTATGTACGATAGCGATGAATCTCGTTACCTATCTAAGCTATCATCTACCAATTCTCTAGTGTTATAAAAGTCAAAGTCATCGCCTGAACCAAATAAAAGAGAAAAAAACGAATACAAGTAAGCTTAAAATAGAACAGCAAGTCTAATACTGAGTTTAAAAAGTATTTTGATCAGCCATATGCCAAGAATCTATGTCCTGAGTTTAAAAGAACATGATCGTGATAACCAATAACTTTTTAAAATCTTATAAGGATATTCAGGGTCATCCAAAGATATCTGAATATCCCCTAAGCGAGCTTGATTGTAAACTTCTAAAAACATTATCAGAGTGAAGAGATAATCACTGAAATGCTCTCTTCTTGGATGAAATATTAAGGAAGAATCACAACTACAAAAAAGTGGATCAGGTTTTGACATGTAAGTTCTGATAGACAATAGTTTCTCAAAGACTAGAATCAAATCCTCAAACAAAAGCTCTTAACAACCAACCTATGCTTTAAGTAACTATTCTAAATAATCGCTCTTCGTTATCCAAAACTTTGCAGATCTCGATAAGAGTTTTCAATAAAACTAAATTAAAGTTTAATTAGTGTCTCATCTCAGATAGTGAATTCTGTAATATTAGTGTCGAAGCTTAGCTTTATCATTCAAAAATTTTGACAAGAAAGAGAAAATAATTTTAGGTACTATGACATCTTCAATAAATTAACATCTAAAAGATATCAATCAGTCTATGATTATGAGATTAGTCGGTTTATGTTTACTGCTAGAATTGAATTTATTTTCCTCATTAAAGACCATTTGCTCGCAAGATTGCATAAGCATCTTCCAATAATTCCTTGTCAAGAATGGATTCAATGAAAATGAAGTGGGCTGATCTTAAATTCAAAGAAAATTTTCTCTACAATGATTTCATCCCAACAATTAGAAAAATCAATAAACTTTACAGAGAGGATATGATTGTTTTGATTTCAAAAACAAAGGTAGAGCAGGACCTCTCTAGCATGATAAGCAAGCTTATGGTATTTTTTGAGGGGTTTTTTAATCTGTCATAGACTTTGAGCTTGATCAATTAGAGTAGATCTTTAGTTAGGATGAGGCTTCGTGGATGAGCGAACTCAGCAAGCTGTAATTATTTTCTTAAAATGGAAAAAGACTAATCTGATATTGAGTGCAAAAGTTAAAAGGTTTGGTAGGAATTTTTAAAGACTTCAATCACTTATCATTTAGTCACTATTAATGAAATCTATAGATGTTCTCAATAAATGGAGGGAAAATGCCAAGATTACAAGCACTCAATCTATCAATCAATAATAGGTGCAATAACTTTGAGCCAGTAAAATAATAAAATTTAGATATAGATGCCTACAGCATCTGATAAAACTTGGGTCTCGGGACTTTTAACTTATTATTGGATTCAACAGGGCAAAAAGGCTCTTATTTTAGTTCCAAATTAAATCTCAAAATTGCAAACTTAGAGATTTCTTCAACACCTAGGCATTTAGCTGTAAATTGAAACTATTGAAAACTTTTAAAAAATTAAGAGGTTTTATTATATATTCATCATTGATGAATTTGATCGAATTGTGAGTAAGCATCCTTTTCTTCACAAAATGAATGTAAAATGTATGATCTTTGGGATTTATGATTGAGTAAATCTTACATGTTCAGCGCTACTTGCGAATAAGGTATTCACAGAGTACTTTTTTCAAGTATTTATTCAAAACCCCAAACCCTAAGTGAGGTTTATAAGTTCTTTGATTTGTAAGGTATAGTTTGGGTTATTGGGGTTAATAAAGAAAACGCAGATTTTATGTGAATTTAATGAAAATTTAATGAGTATTGGTGTACTTAATTCAAACAAATTATATCTGTTTATCTTTGTTGTATCTCCTGAACTTAGCTCTCTTCATTGTTTCAAGTATGTCTTCAATTAATTATCTTGGATATGATAAAGCTCTTACTATGATTATTTCAACGATTTTCTTAATCTCAGTACAAACATCTTCTTGTTTAGTATGTTTTACACCCAAACATATTGATTACTTTTCTTGCTTTGTTCCGAAGTAAGACATATTTATCATATCAAACTCTAAGATAATTGCTGCTACCGCCCAGAAATCCCACTAAAATAAGCCATTAATCCAGATTTATCTTATTGGGAAGTTTCCAGGTGTGGCTAGAACTTTAGCAAAAGTCACTATTTTTTTACTTTTTGCTTTATTAAAATAAATGTCAATAATTTCTAAAGGACAGAGATTAAGAATTAGATTTTCTAGCTTAAAATCTCAATCAAAATACCCCACATCTTGGAGCTCTTTAATCTCTTGGTCATTTACGTGAGTATCAAATTAAAAACCCACTATTGAGGTTAATAAAGGCTATGATTTGTAGAAATAAATTAAGTCTTAGGGTTATAATTTAAATGCTAAACAAAAATAGCAAGCTAAAATGATCTATTTTTATTAAAAAGAATATAGATTTAGTGTTTAAACTGGTATTGATTATGATAAATACAGTAAATAAGAAAAACCAGTACTAAATTTAAAGTCGATTGCACTGATGCTAAAGCGAAGTCAATTAACTATTCGCTAAACAAGGTAGGATTAAAAAGATCTACAGAGAAGAAAGAAATAAAAGCTTTAAGATATTCTTTCTTTGATTTCCAATGCATATTTAAATCTCTATTTAAGATAATGTAGATGCATCTCGTCGGCAAAAAGGAAATTCAAAGAATAAATAATGTAGAGAATTTCAATTTAATTAAGCTCAAGCAATTAATTTTAGGCGAAACTTAGTCAAAGGCTTGAAATGCTTTGTTGAAAGTATTAGTCTTACTAAAGATAGACAATTGTTGATTGTCTAAATTGACATTTTAGAAATGGAACAATTAGGATTCTATGAAGGCATTTCATAGAGTGCTCTTAAAGTATCATAAAATATTAAATGGCTAGCGAATATCACTAAACTTTTTAAACAAAATTTTCCTCTCTTATTTATCTATACATTTCTCACCTTTATTAACATTTATATCAATTAAATCTTTCAAAGTGCTTCACTAACTAGTGCAAAGGCAGCAATTTCTTGTTAAGTAGACATATCTTTAAAAAGAAATGCTACCTTAAATAGCCAGCCCATCGCTAAGATCAAACATCTCATCATACACAGGAAGACAAGATAAAAAGCTAAATCTTCGAGATCCTTCGTCCTTAAAATGCTTTCTCAAGCCTCATAAGGTTCAACGATATACAATTGGGTTTTGAATTAAAATTAAAGCACTATTGACCTTCACTTAAGAAGAAGTTCATATCAATTGAAACATGCACAGCTAAATAAGCCTTACTCATTTATATCTATTTGAAAGAGACTAAATTCCTTTAAACTGCATTAATATAAACGTCTTTTAAATTTTAACTCTACTCTCAATTTTAGAATATGCTTGTTGCGCAATTCATTAAATTAATCTTGAATTTCCATTGGCAAAATTTCTCAACCGATTGCATAGATAGATCTAAAATTGCTATAAAAGAGTGTTGCATTAATTAACTTGCTGTAAAGTATTAACTAGAACCGCCTTTCCAAATGGGATTGTATATAGAATGCAAACTTATTTCACTAGTCTCTAGATGAATAAGTTTCATTAAATATTTTGGACTTCTATGCACTGATCTCAACTTTAAATAAAACTTTGCAATAAGGATCTTATACAGATTTTTAGTATATTATGAGTGTCCATATATACTTTACACAACATAATGGAGAATACGTTAATTAACATAAGAATGGCAACACGATCTTGTATGTTTGCTTGTTTTCTTTTCAATCCTGATCTATAAAGGAAAGTTGCGATTTAAGTTTCTAGGTATGATAAAAAAGATCTACAGAGAAGAAAGAAATAAAAGCTTTAAGAAATTCTTTCTTTGATTTCCAATACATATTTAAATCTCTATTTAAGATAATGTAGATGCATTCGTCCTCAAAAAAGGAAATTCAAAGAATAAATAATGTAGAGAATTTCAATTTAATTAAGCTCAAGCAATTAATTTTAGGCGAAACTTAGTCAAAGGCTTGAAATGCTTTGTTGAAAGTATTAGTCTTACTAAAGATAGACAATTGTTGATTGTCTAAATTGACATTTTAGAAATGGAACAATTAGGATTCTATGAAGGCATTTCATAGAGTGCTCTTAAAGTATCATAAAATATTAAATGGCTAGCGAATATCACTAAACTTTTTAAACAAAATTTTCCTCTCTGTATTTATCTATACATTTCTCACCTTTATTAACATTTATATCAATTAAATCTTTCAAAGTGCTTCACTAACTAGTGCAATGGCAGCAATTTCTTGTTAAGTAGACATATCTTTAAAAAGAAATGCTACCTTAAATAGCCAGCCCATCGCTAAGATCAAACATCTCATCATACACAGGAAGACAAGATAAAAAGCTAAATCTTCGAGATCCTTCGTCCTTAAAATGCTTTCTCAAGCCTCATAAGGTTCAACGATATACAATTGGGTTTTGAATTAAAATTAAAGCACTATTGACCTTCACTTAAGAAGAAGTTCATATCAATTGAAGCATGCACAGCTAAATAAGCCTTACTCATTTATCTCTCTTTGAAAGAGACTAAATTCCTTTAAACTGCATTAATATAAACGTCTTTTAAATTTTAACTATACTCTCAATTTTAGAATATGCGTGTTGCAATTTATTTAAATTAATCTTGAATTTCCATAGGCAAATTTCTCAACCGATTGCATAGATAGATCTAAGAATGCTATAAAAGAGTGTTGCATTAATTTACTTGCTGTAAAATATTAACTTGAACCGCCCGCTTCCCGCCCACTTTTTCAAATAGGATTGTATAGAGAATGCAAACTTATTTCACTAGTCTCTAGATGAATAAGTTTCATTAAATATTTTGGACTTCTATGCACTGATCTCAACTTTAAATCAAACTTTGCAATAAGGATCTTATACAGATTTTTAGTATATTATGAGTGTCCATATATACTTTACATAACTTAATGGAGAATACGTTAATTAACATAAGAATGGCAACACGATCTTGTATGTTTGCTTGTTTTCTTTTCAATCCTGATCTATAAAGGAAAGTTGCGATTTAAGTTTCTAGGTATGATAAAAAAGATCTACAGAGAAGAAAGAAATAAAAGCTTTAAGAAATTCTTTCTTTGATTTCCAATACATATTTAAATCTCTATTTAAGATAATGTAGATGCATCTCGTCCTCAAAAAAGGAAATTCAAAGAATAAATAATGTAGAGAATTTCAATTTAATTAAGCTCAAGCAATTAATTTTAGGCGAAACTTAGTCAAAGGCTTGAAATGCTTTGTTGAAAGTATTAGTCTTACTAAAGATAGACAATTGTTGATTGGCTAAATTGACATTTTAGAAATGGAACAATTAGGATTCTATGAAGGCATTTCATAGAGTGCTCTTAAAGTATCATAAAATATTAAATGGCTAGCGAATATCAACTATACTTTTTAAACAAAATTTTCCTCTCTGTATTTAATTATAAATTTCTCACCTTTATTAACATTTATATCAATTAAATCTTTCAAAGTGCTTCACTAACTAGTGCAATGGCAGCAATTTCTTGTTAAGTAGACATATCTTTAAAAAGAAATGCTACCTTAAATAGCCAGCCCATCGCTAAGATCAAACATCTCATCATACACAGAAGACAAGATAAAAAGCTTAATCTTCGAGATCCTTCGTCCTTAAAATGCTTTCTCAAGCCTCATAAAGTTCAACGATATACAATTGGGTTTTGAATTAAAATTAAAGCACTATTGACCTTCACTTAAGAAGAAGTTCATATCAATTGAAACATGCACAGCTAAATAAGCCTTACTCATATATATCTCTTTGAAAGAAACTAAATTCCTTGAAACTGCATTAATATAAACGTCTCTTAAATTTTAACTCTACTCTCAATTTTAGAATATGCGTGTTGCAATTTATTTAAATTAATCTTGAATTTCCATAGGCAAATTTCTCAACCGATTGCATAGATAGATCTAAAAATGCTATAAAAGAGTGTTGCATTAATTTACTGCTGTAAAATATTAACTAGAACCGCCCGCTTCCCGCCCACTTTTTCAAATAGGATTGTATAGAGAATGCAAACTTATTTCACTAGTCTCTAGATGAATAAGTTTCATTAAATATTTTGGACTTCTATGCACTGATCTCAACTTTAAATCAAACTTTGCAATAAGGATCTTATACAGATTTTTAGTATATTATGAGTGTCCATATATACTTTACATAACTTAATGGAGAATACGTTAATTAACATAAGAATGGCAACACGATCTTGTATGTTTGCTTGTTTTCTTTTCAATCCTGATCTATAAAGGAAAGTTGCGATTTAAGTTTCTAGGTATGATAAAAAAGATCTACAGAGAAGAAAGAGATAAAATTTTTAAGAAATTCTTTCTTTGATTTCCAATACATATTTAAATCTCTATTTAAGATAATGTAGATGCTCTCGTCCGCAAAAAAGGAAATTCAAAGAATAAATAATGTAGAGAATTTCAATTTAATTAAGCTCAAGCAATTAATTTTAGGCGAAACTAGTCAAAGGCTTGAAATGCTTTGTTGAAAGTATTAGTCTTACTAAAGATAGACAATTGTTGATTGGCTAAATTGACATTTTAGAAATGGAACAATTAAGATTCTATGAAGGCATTTCATAGAGTGCTCTTAAAGTATCATAAAATATTAAATGGCTAGCGAATATCAACTAAACTTTTTAAACAAAATTTTCCTCTCTGTATTTATCTATACATTTCTCACCTTTATTAACATTTATATCAATTAAATCTTTCAAAGTGCTTCACTAACTAGTCAATGGCAGCAATTTCTTGTTAAGTAGACATATCTTTAAAAAGAAATGCTACCTTAAATAGCCAGCCCATCGCTAAGATCAAACATCTCATCATATACATAGGAAGACAAGATAAAAAGCTTATTCTTTGAGATCCTTCGTCCTTAAAATGCTTTCTCAAGCCTCATAAGGTTCAACGATATACAATTGGGTTTTGAATTAAAATTAAAGCACTATTGACCTTCACTTAAGAAGAAGTTCATATCAATTGAAACATGCACAGCTAAATAAGCCTTACTCATTTATATCTATTTGAAAGAGACTAAATTCCTTTAAACTGCATTAATATAAACGTCTTTTAAATTTTAACTCTACTCTCAATTTTAGAATTGGTGTGCGCAATTCATTTAAATTAATCTTGAATTTCCATAGGCAAATTTCTCAACCGATTGCATAGATAGATCTAAGAATGCTATAAAAGAGTGTTGCATTAATTTACTTGCTGTAAAATATTAACTTGAACCGCCCGCTTCCCGCCCACTTTTTCAAATAGGATTGTATAGAGAATGCAAACTTATTTCACTAGTCTCTAGATGAATAAGTTTCATTAAATATTTTGGACTTCTTTGCACTGATCTCAACTTTAAATCAAACTTTGCAATAAGGATCTTATACAGATTTTTAGTATATTATGAGTGTCCATATATACTTTACATACTTAATGGAGAATACGTTAATTAACATAAGAATGGCAACACGATCTTGTATGTTTGCTTGTTTTCTTTTCAATCCTGATCTATAAAGAAAAGTTGCGATTTAAGTTTCTAGGTATGATTAAAAAGATCTACAGAGAAGAAAGAAATAAAAGCTTTAAGAAATTCTTTCTTTGATTTCCAATACATATTTAAATCTCTATTTAAGATAATGTAGATGCATCTCGTCCTCAAAAAAGGAAATTCAAAGAATAAATAATGTAGAGAATTTCAATTTAATTAAGCTCAAGCAATTAATTTTAGGCGAAACTTAGTCAAAGGCTTGAAATGCTTTGTTGAAAGTATTAGTCTTACTAAAGATAGACAATTGTTGATTGTCTAAATTGACATTTTAGAAATGGAACAATTAGGATTCTATGAAGGCATTTCATAGAGTGCTCTTAAAGTATCATAAAATATTAAATGGCTAGCGAATATCAACTATACTTTTTAAACAAAGTTTTCCTCTCTGTATTTTTTTATACATTTCTCACCTTTATTAACATTTATATCAATTAAATCTTTCAAAGTGCTTCACTAACTAGTGCAATGGCAGCAATTTCTTGTTAAGTAGACATATCTTTAAAAAGAAATGCTACCTTAAATAGCCAGCCCATCGCTAAGATCAAACATCTCATCATACACAGGAAGACAAGATAAAAAGCTTAATCTTCGAGATCCTTCGTCCTTAAAATGCTTTCTCAAGCCTCATAAGGTTCAACGATATACAATTGGGTTTTGAATTAAAATTAAAGCACTATTGACCTTCACTTAAGAAGAAGTTCATATCAATTGAAGCATGCACAGCTAAATAAGCCTTACTCATTTATCTCTCTTTGAAAGAGACTAAATTCCTTTAAACTGCATTAATATAAACGTCTTTTAAATTTTAACTCTACTCTCAATTTTAGAATATGCGTGTTGCAATTTATTTAAATTAATCTTGAATTTCCATAGGCAAATTTCTCAACCGATTGCATAGATAGATCTAAGAATGCTATAAAAGAGTGTGCATTAATTTACTTGCTGTAAAATATTAACTTGAACCGCCCGCTTCCCGCCCACTTTTTCAAATAGGATTGTATAGAGAATGCAAACTTATTTCACTAGTCTCTAGATGAATAAGTTTCATTAAATATTTTGGACTTCTTTGCACTGATCTCAACTTTAAATCAAACTTTGCAATAAGGATCTTATACAGATTTTTAGTATATTATGAGTGTCCATATATACTTTACATAACTTAATGGAGAATACGTTAATTAACATAAGAATGGCAACACGATCTTGTATGTTTGCTTGTTTTCTTTTCAATCCTGATCTATAAAGGAAAGTTGCGATTTAAGTTTCTAGGTATGATTAAAAAGATCTACAGAGAAGAAAGAAATAAAAGCTTTAAGATATTCTTTCTTTGATTTCCAATACATATTTAAATCTCTATTTAAGATAATGTAGATGCATCTCGTCCTCAAAAAAGGAAATTCAAAGAATAAATAATGTAGAGAATTTCAATTTAATTAAGCTCAAGCAATTAATTTTAGGCGAAACTTAGTCAAAGGCTTGAAATGCTTTGTTGAAAGTATTAGTCTTACTAAAGATAGACAATTGTTGATTGGCTAAATTGACATTTTAGAAATGGAACAATTAGGATTCTATGAAGGCATTTCATAGAGTGCTCTTAAAGTATCATAAAATATTAAATGGCTAGCGAATATCAACTATACTTTTTAAACAAAATTTTCCTCTCTGTATTTAATTATAAATTTCTCACCTTTATTAACATTTATATCAATTAAATCTTTCAAAGTGCTTCACTAACTAGTGCAAAGGCAGCAATTTCTTGTTAAGTAGACATATCTTTAAAAAGAAATGCTACCTTAAATAGCCAGCCCATCGCTAAGATCAAACATCTCATCATACACAGGAAGACAAGATAAAAAGCTTAATCTTCGAGATCCTTCGTCCTTAAAATGCTTTCTCAAGCCTCATAAGGTTCAACGATATACAATTGGGTTTTGAATTAAAATTAAAGCACTATTGACCTTCACTTAAGAAGAAGTTCATATCAATTGAAGCATGCACAGCTAAATAAGCCTTACTCATTTATCTCTCTTTGAAAGAGACTAAATTCCTTTAAACTGCATTAATATAAACGTCTTTTAAATTTTAACTCTACTCTCAATTTTAAAAATATGCGTGTTGCAATTTATTTAAATTAATCTTGAATTTCCATAGGCAAATTTCTCAACCGATTGCATAGATAGATCTAAGAATGCTATAAAAGAGTGTTGCATTAATTTACTTGCCGTAAAATATTAACTTGAACCGCCCGCTTCCCGCCCACTTTTTCAAATAGGATTGTATAGAGAATGCAAACTTATTTCACTAGTCTCTAGATGAATAAGTTTCATTAAATATTTTGGACTTCTTTGCACTGATCTCAACTTTAAATCAAACTTTGCAATAAGGATCTTATACAGATTTTTAGTATATTATGAGTGTCCATATATACTTTACATAATTAATGGAGAATACGTTAATTAACATAAGAATGGCAACACGATCTTGTATGTTTGCTTGTTTTCTTTTCAATCCTGATCTATAAAGGAAATTGCGATTTAAGTTTCTAGGTATGATTAAAAAGATCTACAGAGAAGAAAGAGATACAATTTTTAAGAAATTCTTTCTTTGATTTCCAATACATATTTAAATCTCTATTGAAGATAATGTAGATGCATCTCGTCGGCAAAAAAGGAAATTCAAAGAATAAATAATGTAGAGAATTTCAATTTAATTAAGCTCTAGCAATTAATTTTAGGCGAAAACTAGTTAAATGGCTAGCGAATATCAACTATACTTTTTAAACAAAGTTTTCCTCTCTGTATTTTTTTATACATTTCTCACCTTTATTAACATTTATATCAATTAAATCTTTCAAAGTGCTTCACTAACTAGTGCAATGGCAGCAATTTCTTGTTAAGTAGACATATCTTTAAAAAGAAATGCTACCTTAAATAGCCAGCCCATCGCTAAGATCAAACATCTCATCATACACAGGAAGACAAGATAAAAAGCTTAATCTTCGAGATCCTTCGTCCTTAAAATGCTTTCTCAAGCCTCATAAGGTTCAACGATATACAATTGGGTTTTGAATTAAAATTAAAGCACTATTGACCTTCACTTAAGAAGAAGTTCATATCAATTGAAGCATGCACAGCTAAATAAGCCTTACTCATTTATCTCTCTTTGAAAGAGACTAAATTCCTTTAAACTGCATTAATATAAACGTCTTTTAAATTTTAACTCTACTCTCAATTTTAGAATATGCGTGTTGCAATTTATTTAAATTAATCTTGAATTTCCATAGGCAAATTTCTCAACCGATTGCATAGATAGATCTAAGAATGCTATAAAAGAGTGTTGCATTAATTTACTTCTGTAAAATATTAACTTGAACCGCCCGCTTCCCGCCCACTTTTTCAAATAGGATTGTATAGAGAATGCAAACTTATTTCACTAGTCTCTAGATGAATAAGTTTCATTAAATATTTTGGACTTCTATGCACTGATCTCAACTTTAAATCAAACTTTGCAATAAGGATCTTATACAGATTTTTAGTATATTATGAGTGTCCATATATACTTTACATAACTTAATGGAGAATACGTTAATTAACATAAGAATGGCAACACGATCTTGTATGTTTGCTTGTTTTCTTTTCAATCCTGATCTATAAAGGAAAGTTGCGATTTAAGTTTCTAGGTATGATAAAAAAGATCTACAGAGAAGAAAGAAATAAAAGCTTTAAGAAATTCTTTCTTTGATTTCCAATACATATTTAAATCTCTATTTAAGATAATGTAGATGCTCTCGTCCTCAAAAAAGGAAATTCAAAGAATAAATAATGTAGAGAATTTCAATTTAATTAAGCTCAAGCAATTAATTTTAGGCGAAACTTAGTCAAAGGCTTGAAATGCTTTGTTGAAAGTATTAGTCTTACTAAAGATAGACAATTGTTGATTGGCTAAATTGACATTTTAGAAATGGAACAATTAGGATTCTATGAAGGCATTTCATAGAGTGCTCTTAAAGTATCATAAAATATTAAATGGCTAGCGAATATCAACTATACTTTTTAAACAAAATTTTCCTCTCTGTATTTAATTATCAATTTCTCACCTTTATTAACATTTATATCAATTAAATCTTTCAAAGTGCTTCACTAACTAGTGCAATGGCAGCAATTTCTTGTTAAGTAGGCATATCTTTAAAAAGAAATGCTACCTTAAATAGCCAGCACATCGCTAAGATCAAACATCTCATAGTAGACAAGATAAAAAGCTTAATCTTCGAGATCCTTCGTGTTTAATATGCTTTCTCAAGCCTCATAAAGTTCAACGATATACATTTGGGTTTTGAAAAGCCTGTTTAAAATTAAATCACTGTTGACCTTTACTTAAGAAGAAGTTCATATCAATTGAAACATGCACAGCTTAATAAGCCTTATCTTTACTCATATATTTCTTTGAAAGAAACTTATTTCTTTGAAACTGCATTAATATAAACGTCTCTTAAATTTTAACTCTACTCTCAATTTTAGAATATGCTTGTTGCGCAATTTATTTAAATTAATCTTGAATTTCCATTGGCAAATTTTCTCTACCGATTGCATAGATAGATCTAAAATTGCTATAAAAGAGTGTTGCATTAATTTACTTGCTGTAAAGTATTAACTAGAACCGCCCGCTTCCCGCCCACTTTTTCAAATAGGATTGTATAGAGAATGCAAACTTATTTCACTAGTCTCTAGATGAATAAGTTTCATTAAATATTTTGGACTTCTATGCACTGATCTCAACTTTAAATCAAACTTTGCAATAAGGATCTTATACAGATTTTTAGTATATTATGAGTGTCCATATATACTTTACATAACTTAATGGAGAATACGTTAATTAACATAAGAATGGCAACACGATCTTGTATGTTTGCTTGTTTTCTTTTCAATCCTGATCTATAAAGGAAAGTTGCGATTTAAGTTTCTAGGTATGATAAAAAAGATCTACAGAGAAGAAAGAGATAAAATTTTTAAGAAATTCTTTCTTTGATTTCCAATGCATATTTAAATCTCTATTTAAGATAATGTAGATCATCTCGTCCTCAAAAAAGGAAATTCAAAGAATAAATAATGTAGAGAATTTCAATTTAATTAAGCTCAAGCAATTAATTTTAGGCGAAACTTAGTCAAAGGCTTGAAATGCTTTGTTGAAAGTATTAGTCTTACTAAAGATAGACAATTGTTGATTTGCTAAATTGACATTTTAGAAATGGAACAATTAGGATTCTATGAAGGCATTTCATAGAGTGCTCTTAAAGTATCATAAAATATTAAATGGCTAGCTAATATCAACTATACTTTTTAAACAAAATTTTCCTCTCTGTATTTAATTATCAATTTCTCACCTTTATTAACATTTATATCAATTAAATCTTTCAAAGTGCTTCACTAACTAGTGCAATGGCAGCAATTTCTTGTTAAGTAGGCATATCTTTAAAAAGAAATGCTACCTTAAATAGCCAGCACATCGCTAAGATCAAACATCTCATAGTAGACAAGATAAAAAGCTTAATCTTCGAGATCCTTCGTGTTTAATATGCTTTCTCAAGCCTCATAAAGTTCAACGATATACATTTGGGTTTTGAAAAGCCTGTTTAAAATTAAATCACTGTTGACCTTTACTTAAGAAGAAGTTCATATCAATTGAAACATGCACAGCTTAATAAGCCTTATCTTTACTCATATATTTCTTTGAAAGAAACTTATTTCTTTGAAACTGCATTAATATAAACGTCTCTTAAATTTTAACTCTACTCTCAATTTTAGAATATGCTTGTTGCGCAATTTATTTAAATTAATCTTGAATTTCCATTGGCAAATTTTCTCTACCGATTGCATAGATAGATCTAAAATTGCTATAAAAGAGTGTTGCATTAATTTACTTGCTGTAAAGTATTAACTAGAACCGCCGCTTCCCGCCCACTTTTTCAAATAGGATTGTATAGAGAATGCAAACTTATTTCACTAGTCTCTAGATGAATAAGTTTCATTAAATATTTTGGACTTCTTTGCACTGATCTCAACTTTAAATCAAACTTTGCAATAAGGATCTTATACAGATTTTTAGTATATTATGAGTGTCCATATATACTTTACATAACTTAATGGAGAATACGTTAATTAACATAAGAATGGCAACACGATCTTGTATGTTTGCTTGTTTTCTTTTCAATCCTGATCTATAAAGGAAAGTTGCGATTTAAGTTTCTAGGTATGATAAAAAAGATCTACAGAGAAGAAAGAGATAAAATTTTTAAGAAATTCTTTCTTTGATTTCCAATGCATATTTAAATCTCTATTTAAGATAATGTAGATGCATCTCGTCCTCAAAAAAGGAAATTCAAAGAATAAATAATGTAGAGAATTTCAATTTAATTAAGCTCAAGCAATTAATTTTAGGCGAAACTTAGTCAAAGGCTTGAAATGCTTTGTTGAAAGTATTAGTCTTACTAAAGATAGACAATTGTTGATTGTCTAAATTGACATTTTAGAAATGGAACAATTAGGATTCTATGAAGGCATTTCATAGAGTGCTCTTAAAGTATCATAAAATATTAAATGGCTAGCGAATATCAACTAAACTTTTTAAACAAAATTTTCCTCTCTGTATTTATCTATACATTTCTCACCTTTATTAACATTTATATCAATTAAATCTTTCAAAGTGCTTCACTAACTAGTGCAATGGCAGCAATTTCTTGTTAAGTAGACATATCTTTAAAAAGTAATGCTACCTTAAATAGCCAGCCCATCGCTAAGATCAAACATCTCATCATACATTGGAAGACAAGATAAAAAGCTTATTCTTTGAGATCCTTCGTCCTTAAAATGCTTTCTCAAGCCTCATAAGGTTCAACGATATACAATTGGGTTTTGAATTAAAATTAAAGCACTATTGACCTTCACTTAAGAAGAAGTTCATATCAATTGAAGCATGCACAGCTAAATAAGCCTTACTCATTTATCTCTCTTTGAAAGAGACTAAATTCCTTTAAACTGCATTAATATAAACGTCTTTTAAATTTTAACTCTACTCTCAATTTATAATATGCGTGTTGCAATTTATTTAAATTAATCTTGAATTTCCATAGGCAAATTTCTCAACCGATTGCATAGATAGATCTAAGAATGCTATAAAAGAGTGTTGCATTATTTAACTTGCTGTAAAATATTAACTTGAACCGCCCGCTTCCCGCCCACTTTTTCAAATAGGATTGTATAGAGAATGCAAACTTATTTCACTAGTCTCTAGATGAATAAGTTTCATTAAATATTTTGGACTTCTTTGCACTGATCTCAACTTTAAATCAAACTTTGCAATAAGGATCTTATACAGATTTTTAGTATATTATGAGTGTCCATATATACTTTACATAACTTAATGGAGAATACGTTAATTAACATAAGAATGGCAACACGATCTTGTATGTTTGCTTGTTTTCTTTTCAATCCTGATCTATAAAGGAAAGTTGCGATTTAAGTTTCTAGGTATGATTAAAAAGATCTACAGAGAAGAAAGAAATAAAAGCTTTAAGATATTCTTTCTTTGATTTCCAATACATATTTAAATCTCTATTTAAGATAATGTAGATGCATCTCGTCCTCAAAAAAGGAAATTCAAAGAATAAATAATGTAGAGAATTTCAATTTAATTAAGCTCAAGCAATTAATTTTAGGCGAAACTTAGTCAAAGGCTTGAAATGCTTTGTTGAAAGTATTAGTCTTACTAAAGATAGACAATTGTTGATTGTCTAAATTGACATTTTAGAAATGGAACAATTAGGATTCTATGAAGGCATTTCATAGAGTGCTCTTAAAGTATCATAAAATATTAAATGGCTAGCGAATATCAACTACTTTTTAAACAAAGTTTTCCTCTCTGTATTTTTTTATACATTTCTCACCTTTATTAACATTTATATCAATTAAATCTTTCAAAGTGCTTCACTAACTAGTGCAATGGCAGCAATTTCTTGTTAAGTAGACATATCTTTAAAAAGAAATGCTACCTTAAATAGCCAGCACATCGCTAAGATCAAACATCTCATAGGAAGACAAGATAAAAAGCTTAATCTTCGAGATCCTTCGTCCTTAAAATGCTTTCTCAAGCCTCATAAAGTTCAACGATATACAATTGGGTTTTGAATTAAAATTAAAGCACTATTGACCTTCACTTAAGAAGAAGTTCATATCAATTGAAACATGCACAGCTAAATAAGCCTTACTCATATATATCTCTTTGAAAGAGACTAAATTCCTTTAAACTGCATTAATATAAACGTCTTTTAAATTTTAACTCTACTCTCAATTTTAGAATATGCTTGTTGCGCAATTCATTTAAATTAATCTTGAATTTCCATTGGCAAATTTCTCAACCGATTGCATAGATAGATCTAAAAATGCTATAAAAGAGTGTTGCATTAATTAACTTGCCGTAAAATATTAACTAGAACCGCCTTTCCAAATAGGATTGTATAGAGAATGCAAACTTATTTCACTAGTCTCTAGATGAATAAGTTTCATTAAATATTTTGGACTTCTATGCACTGATCTCAACTTTAAATCAAACTTTGCAATAAGGATCTTATACAGATTTTTAGTATATTATGAGTGTCCATATATACTTTACATAACTTAATGGAGAATACGTTAATTAACATAAGAATGGCAACACGATCTTGTATGTTTGCTTGTTTTCTTTTCAATCCTGATCTATAAAGGAAAGTTGCGATTTAAGTTTCTAGGTATGATAAAAAAGATCTACAGAGAAGAAAGAAATAAAAGCTTTAAGAAATTCTTTCTTTGATTTCCAATACATATTTAAATCTCTATTTAAGATAATGTAGATGCATCTCGTCCGCAAAAAAGGAAATTCAAAGAATAAATAATGTAGAGAATTTCAATTTAATTAAGCTCAAGCAATTAATTTTAGGCGAAACTTAGTCAAAGGCTTGAAATGCTTTGTTGAAAGTATTAGTCTTACTAAAGATAGACAATTGTTGATTGGCTAAATTGACATTTTAGAAATGGAACAATTAAGATTCTATGAAGGCATTTCATAGAGTGCTCTTAAAGTATCATAAAATATTAAATGGCTAGCGAATATCAACTATACTTTTTAAACAAAGTTTTCCTCTCTGTATTTTTTTATACATTTCTCACCTTTATTAACATTTATATCAATTAAATCTTTCAAAGTGCTTCACTAACTAGTGCAATGGCAGCAATTTCTTGTTAAGTAGACATATCTTTAAAAAGAAATGCTACCTTAAATAGCCAGCACATCGCTAAGATCAAACATCTCATAGAAGACAAGATAAAAAGCTTAATCTTCGAGATCCTTCGTCCTTAAAATGCTTTCTCAAGCCTCATAAAGTTCAACGATATACAATTGGGTTTTGAATTAAAATTAAAGCACTATTGACCTTCACTTAAGAAGAAGTTCATATCAATTGAAACATGCACAGCTAAATAAGCCTTACTCATATATATCTCTTTGAAAGAAACTAAATTCCTTGAAACTGCATTAATATAAACGTCTCTTAAATTTTAACTCTACTCTCAATTTTAGAATATGCGTGTTGCAATTTATTTAAATTAATCTTGAATTTCCATAGGCAAATTTCTCAACCGATTGCATAGATAGATCTAAAAATGCTATAAAAGAGTGTTCATTAATTTACTTGCTGTAAAATATTAACTAGAACCGCCCGCTTCCCGCCCACTTTTTCAAATAGGATTGTATAGAGAATGCAAACTTATTTCACTAGTCTCTAGATGAATAAGTTTCATTAAATATTTTGGACTTCTTTGCACTGATCTCAACTTTAAATCAAACTTTGCAATAAGGATCTTATACAGATTTTTAGTATATTATGAGTGTCCATATATACTTTACATAACTTAATGGAGAATACGTTAATTAACATAAGAATGGCAACACGATCTTGTATGTTTGCTTGTTTTCTTTTCAATCCTGATCTATAAAGGAAAGTTGCGATTTAAGTTTCTAGGTATGATAAAAAAGATCTACAGAGAAGAAAGAAATAAAAGCTTTAAGAAATTCTTTCTTTGATTTCCAATACATATTTAAATCTCTATTTAAGATAATGTAGATCATCTCGTCCTCAAAAAAGGAAATTCAAAGAATAAATAATGTAGAGAATTTCAATTTAATTAAGCTCAAGCAATTAATTTTAGGCGAAACTTAGTCAAAGGCTTGAAATGCTTTGTTGAAAGTATTAGTCTTACTAAAGATAGACAATTGTTGATTGGCTAAATTGACATTTTAGAAATGGAACAATTAGGATTCTATGAAGGCATTTCATAGAGTGCTCTTAAAGTATCATAAAATATTAAATGGCTAGCGAATATCAACTAAACTTTTTAAACAAAATTTTCCTCTCTGTATTTAACTATAAATTTCTCACCTTTATTAACATTTATATCAATTAAATCTTTCAAAGTGCTTCACTAACTAGTGCAATGGCAGCAATTTCTTGTTAAGTAGACATATCTTTAAAAAGAAATGCTACCTTAAATAGCCAGCCCATGCTAAGATCAAACATCTCATCATACATAGGAAGACAAATAAAAAGCTTATTCTTTGAGATCCTTCGTCCTTAAAATGCTTTCTCAAGCCTCATAAGGTTCAACGATATACAATTGGGTTTTGAATTAAAATTAAAGCACTATTGACCTTCACTTAAGAAGAAGTTCATATCAATTGAAGCATGCACAGCTAAATAAGCCTTACTCATTTATCTCTCTTTGAAAGAGACTAAATTCCTTTAAACTGCATTAATATAAACGTCTTTTAAATTTTAACTCTACTCTCAATTTTAGAATATGCGTGTTGCAATTTATTTAAATTAATCTTGAATTTCCATAGGCAAATTTCTCAACCGATTGCATAGATAGATCTAAGAATGCTATAAAAGAGTGTTGCATTAATTTACTTGCCGTAAAATATTAACTTGAACCGCCCGCCTCCCGCCCACTTTTCCAAATAGGATTGTATAGAGAATGCAAACTTATTTCACTAGTCTCTAGATGAATAAGTTTCATTAAATATTTTGGACTTCTATGCACTGATCTCAACTTTAAATAAAACTTTGCAATAAGGATCTTATACAGATTTTTAGTATAATATGAGTGTCCATATATACTTTACACAACATAATGGAGAATACGTTAATTAACATAAGAATGGCAACACGATCTTGTTTGCTTGTTTGCTTTTCAATCCTGATCTATAAAGGAAAGTTGCGATTTAAGTTTCTAGGTATGATAAAAAAGATCTACAGAGAAGAAAGAAATAAAAGCTTTAAGAAATTCTTTCTTTGATTTCCAATACATATTTAAATCTCTATTTAAGATAATGTAGATGCATCTCGTCCTCAAAAAAGGAAATTCAAAGAATAAATAATGTAGAGAATTTCAATTTAATTAAGCTCAAGCAATTAATTTTAGGCGAAACTTAGTCAAAGGCTTGAAATGCTTTGTTGAAAGTATTAGTCTTACTAAAGATAGACAATTGTTGATTGTCTAAATTGACATTTTAGAAATGGAACAATTAGGATTCTATGAAGGCATTTCATAGAGTGCTCTTAAAGTATCATAAAATATTAAATGGCTAGCGAATATCAACTAACTTTTTAAACAAAGTTTTCCTCTCTGTATTTATCTATACATTTCTCACCTTTATTAACATTTATATCAATTAAATCTTTCAAAGTGCTTCACTAACTAGTGCAATGGCAGCAATTTCTTGTTAAGTAGACATATCTTTAAAAAGAAATGCTACCTTAAATAGCCAGCCCATCGCTAAGATCAAACATCTCATCATACACAGGAAGACAAGATAAAAAGCTAATCTTCGAGATCCTTCGTCCTTAAAATGCTTTCTCAAGCCTCATAAGGTTCAACGATATACAATTGGGTTTTGAATTAAAATTAAAGCACTATTGACTTCACTTAAGAAGAAGTTCATATCAATTGAAACATGCACAGCTAAATAAGCCTTACTCATTTATATCTATTTGAAAGAGACTAAATTCCTTTAAACTGCATTAATATAAACGTCTTTTAAATTTTAACTCTACTCTCAATTTTAGAATATGCTTGTTGCGCAATTCATTTAAATTAATCTTGAATTTCCATTGGCAAAATTTCTCAACCGATTGCATAGATAGATCTAAAATTGCTATAAAAGAGTGTTGCATTAATTAACTTGCTGTAAAGTATTAACTAGAACCGCCTTTCCAAATGGGATTGTATATAGAATGCAAACTTATTTCACTAGTCTCTAGATGAATAAGTTTCATTAAATATTTTGGACTTCTATGCACTGATCTCAACTTTAAATAAAACTTTGCAATAAGGATCTTATACAGATTTTTAGTATATTATGAGTGTCCATATATACTTTACACAACATAATGGAGAATACGTTAATTAACATAAGAATGGCAACACGATCTTGTATGTTTGCTTGTTTTCTTTTCAATCCTGATCTATAAAGGAAAGTTGCGATTTAAGTTTCTAGGTATGATAAAAAAGATCTACAGAGAAGAAAGAAATAAAAGCTTTAAGAAATTCTTTCTTTGATTTCCAATACATATTTAAATCTCTATTTAAGATAATGTAGATCATCTCGTCCTCAAAAAAGGAAATTCAAAGAATAAATAATGTAGAGAATTTCAATTTAATTAAGCTCAAGCAATTAATTTTAGGCGAAACTTAGTCAAAGGCTTGAAATGCTTTGTTGAAAGTATTAGTCTTACTAAAGATAGACAATTGTTGATTGTCTAAATTGACATTTTAGAAATGGAACAATTAGGATTCTATGAAGGCATTTCATAGAGTGCTCTTAAAGTATCATAAAATATTAAATGGCTAGCGAATATCAACTAAACTTTTTAAACAAAATTTTCCTCTCTGTATTTATCTATACATTTCTCACCTTTATTAACATTTATATCAATTAAATCTTTCAAAGTGCTTCACTAACTAGTGCAATGGCAGCAATTTCTTGTTAAGTAGACATATCTTTAAAAAGAAATGCTACCTTAAATAGCCAGCCCATCGCTAAGATCAAACATCTCATCATACACAGGAAGACAAGATAAAAAGCTTAATCTTCGAGATCCTTCGTCCTTAAAATGCTTTCTCAAGCCTCATAAGGTTCAACGATATACAATTGGGTTTTGAATTAAAATTAAAGCACTATTGACCTTCACTTAAGAAGAAGTTCATATCAATTGAAGCATGCACAGCTAAATAAGCCTTACTCATTTATCTCTCTTTGAAAGAGACTAAATTCCTTTAAACTGCATTAATATAAACGTCTTTTAAATTTTAACTCTACTCTCAATTTTAGAAAGCTGTCGCAATTTATTTAAATTAATCTTGAATTTCCATAGGCAAATTTCTCAACCGATTGCATAGATAGATCTAAAAATGCTATAAAAGAGTGTTGCATTAATTTACTTGCCGTAAAATATTAACTAGAACCGCCTTTCCAAATAGGATTGTAAAGAGAATGCAAACTTATTTCACTAGTCTCTAGATGAAAAGTTTCATTAAATATTTTGGACTTCTATGCACTGATCTCAACTTTAAATCAAACTTTGCAATAAGGATCTTATACAGATTTTTAGTATATTATGAGTGTCCATATATACTTTACATAACTTAATGGAGAATACGTTAATTAACATAAGAATGGCAACACGATCTTGTATGTTTGCTTGTTTTCTTTTCAATCCTGATCTATAAAGGAAAGTTGCGATTTAAGTTTCTAGGTATGATAAAAAAGATCTACAGAGAAGAAAGAGATAAAATTTTTAAGAAATTCTTTCTTTGATTTCCAATGCATATTTAAATCTCTATTTAAGATAATGTAGATGCATCTCGTCCTCAAAAAAGGAAATTCAAAGAATAAATAATGTAGAGAATTTCAATTTAATTAAGCTCAAGCAATTAATTTTAGGCGAAACTTAGTCAAAGGCTTGAAATGCTTTGTTGAAAGTATTAGTCTTACTAAAGATAGACAATTGTTGATTGTCTAAATTGACATTTTAGAAATGGAACAATTAGGATTCTATGAAGGCATTTCATAGAGTGCTCTTAAAGTATCATAAAATATTAAATGGCTAGCGAATATCAACTAACTTTTTAAACAAAATTTTCCTCTCTGTATTTATCTATACATTTCTCACCTTTATTAACATTTATATCAATTAAATCTTTCAAAGTGCTTCACTAACTAGTGCAATGGCAGCAATTTCTTGTTAAGTAGACATATCTTTAAAAAGTAATGCTACCTTAAATAGCCAGCCCATCGCATCGCTAAGATCAAACATCTCAAACATCTCATAGTAGACAAGATAAAAAGCTTAATCTTCGAGATCCTTCGTGTTTAATATGCTTTCTCAAGCCTCATAAAGTTCAACGATATACATTTGGGTTTTGAAAAGCCTGTTTAAAATTAAATCACTGTTGACCTTTACTTAAGAAGAAGTTCATATCAATTGAAACATGCACAGCTTAATAAGCCTTATCTTTACTCATATATTTCTTTGAAAGAAACTTATTTCTTTGAAACTGCATTAATATAAACGTCTCTTAAATTTTAACTCTACTCTCAATTTTAGAATATGCTTGTTGCGCAATTTATTTAAATTAATCTTGAATTTCCATTGGCAAATTTTCTCTACCGATTGCATAGATAGATCTAAAATTGCTATAAAAGAGTGTTGCATTAATTTACTTGCTGTAAAGTATTAACTAGAACCGCCCGCTTCCCGCCCACTTTTTCAAATAGGATTGTATAGAGAATGCAAACTTATTTCACTAGTCTCTAGATGAATAAGTTTCATTAAATATTTTGGACTTCTATGCACTGATCTCAACTTTAAATCAAACTTTGCAATAAGGATCTTATACAGATTTTTAGTATATTATGAGTGTCCATATATACTTTACATAACTTAATGGAGAATACGTTAATTAACATAAGAATGGCAACACGATCTTGTATGTTTGCTTGTTTTCTTTTCAATCCTGATCTATAAAGGAAAGTTGCGATTTAAGTTTCTAGGTATGATAAAAAAGATCTACAGAGAAGAAAGAGATAAAATTTTTAAGAAATTCTTTCTTTGATTTCCAATGCATATTTAAATCTCTATTTAAGATAATGTAGATGCATCTCGTCCTCAAAAAAGGAAATTCAAAGAATAAATAATGTAGAGAATTTCAATTTAATTAAGCTCAAGCAATTAATTTTAGGCGAAACTTAGTCAAAGGCTTGAAATGCTTTGTTGAAAGTATTAGTCTTACTAAAGATAGACAATTGTTGATTGTCTAAATTGACATTTTAGAAATGGAACAATTAGGATTCTATGAAGGCATTTCATAGAGTGCTCTTAAAGTATCATAAAATATTAAATGGCTAGCGAATATCAACTATACTTTTTAAACAAAGTTTTCCTCTCTGTATTTTTTTATACATTTCTCACCTTTATTAACATTTATATCAATTAAATCTTTCAAAGTGCTTCACTAACTAGTGCAATGGCAGCAATTTCTTGTTAAGTAGACATATCTTTAAGAAGAAATGCTACCTTAAATAGCCAGCACATCGCTAAGATCAAACATCTCATAGTAGACAAGATAAAAAGCTTAATCTTCGAGATCCTTCGTGTTTAATATGCTTTCTCAAGCCTCATAAAGTTCAACGATATACATTTGGGTTTTGAAAAGCCTGTTTAAAATTAAATCACTGTTGACCTTTACTTAAGAAGAAGTTCATATCAATTGAAACATGCACAGCTTAATAAGCCTTATCTTTACTCATATATTTCTTTGAAAGAAACTTATTTCTTTGAAACTGCATTAATATAAACGTCTCTTAAATTTTAACTCTACTCTCAATTTTAGAATATGCTTGTTGCGCAATTTATTTAAATTAATCTTGAATTTCCATTGGCAAATTTTCTCTACCGATTGCATAGATAGATCTAAAATTGCTATAAAAGAGTGTTGCATTAATTTACTTGCTGTAAAGTATTAACTAGAACCGCCCGCTTCCCGCCCACTTTTTCAAATAGGATTGTATAGAGAATGCAAACTTATTTCACTAGTCTCTAGATGAATAAGTTTCATTAAATATTTTGGACTTCTTTGCACTGATCTCAACTTTAAATCAAACTTTGCAATAAGGATCTTATACAGATTTTTAGTATATTATGAGTGTCCATATATACTTTACATAATTTAATGGAGAATACGTTAATTAACATAAGAATGGCAACACGATCTTGTATGTTTGCTTGTTTTCTTTTCAATCCTGATCTATAAAGGAAAGTTGCGATTTAAGTTTCTAGGTATGATTAAAAAGATCTACAGAGAAGAAAGAAATAAAAGCTTTAAGATATTCTTTCTTTGATTTCCAATACATATTTAAATCTCTATTAAGATAATGTAGATGCATCTCGTCCTCAAAAAAGGAAATTCAAAGAATAAATAATGTAGAGAATTTCAATTTAATTAAGCTCAAGCAATTAATTTTAGGCGAAACTTAGTCAAAGGCTTGAAATGCTTTGTTGAAAGTATTAGTCTTACTAAAGATAGACAATTGTTGATTGTCTAAATTGACATTTTAGAAATGGAACAATTAGGATTCTATGAAGGCATTTCATAGAGTGCTCTTAAAGTATCATAAAATATTAAATGGCTAGCGAATATCAACTAAACTTTTTAAACAAAATTTTCCTCTCTGTATTTATCTATACATTTCTCACCTTTATTAACATTTATATCAATTAAATCTTTCAAAGTGCTTCACTAACTAGTGCAATGGCAGCAATTTCTTGTTAAGTAGACATATCTTTAAAAAGTAATGCTACCTTAAATAGCCAGCCCATCGCTAAGATCAAACATCTCATCATATATACATAGGAAGACAAGATAAAAAGCTTATTCTTTGAGATCCTTCGTCCTTAAAATGCTTTCTCAAGCCTCATAAGGTTCAACGATATACAATTGGGTTTTGAATTAAAATTAAAGCACTATTGACCTTCACTTAAGAAGAAGTTCATATCAATTGAAGCATGCACAGCTAAATAAGCCTTACTCATTTATCTCTCTTTGAAAGAGACTAAATTCCTTTAAACTGCATTAATATAAACGTCTTTTAAATTTTAACTCTACTCTCAATTTTAGAATATGCGTGTTGCAATTTATTTAAATTAATCTTGAATTTCCATAGGCAAATTTCTCAACCGATTGCATAGATAGATCTAAGAATGCTATAAAAGAGTGTTGCTTAATTTACCTTGCTGTAAAATATTAACTTGAACCGCCCGCTTCCCGCCCACTTTTTCAAATAGGATTGTATAGAGAATGCAAACTTATTTCACTAGTCTCTAGATGAATAAGTTTCATTAAATATTTTGGACTTCTATGCACTGATCTCAACTTTAAATCAAACTTTGCAATAAGGATCTTATACAGATTTTTAGTATATTATGAGTGTCCATATATACTTTACATAACTTAATGGAGAATACGTTAATTAACATAAGAATGGCAACACGATCTTGTATGTTTGCTTGTTTTCTTTTCAATCCTGATCTATAAAGGAAAGTTGCGATTTAAGTTTCTAGGTATGATAAAAAAGATCTACAGAGAAGAAAGAGATAAAATTTTTAAGAAATTCTTTCTTTGATTTCCAATGCATATTTAAATCTCTATTTAAGATAATGTAGATGCAT
>ARYC01008734.1:0-12508 GCA_000711775.1 Oxytricha trifallax
AGTGTCCAAGAACTTTTGAAAGTCAAGTCAACACATAACCAAAATTTTATTTTCTTGCAGATTACATTGCGATCTTTCATTTTAGGTACATTCGTAATTACAATTCCACAGCACCTTTTTATAATATTTGGCATCAAGCTTTTCACTCAAATATTTATTGAAGCCAATTATGTGCTTTGAGTGCTAGTGATGAAGTGTCCAAGAACTTTTGAAAGTTAAGTAACCACTTAACCAAAACTTTATTTTCTTGCAGATTACATTGCGATCTATCTTTTAAGGTATATTCGTAGGAACTATTCCACAGCACCTTTTTTTTTATTTGGCATCAAACATTTCACTCAAATATTTATTGAAGGCCAATTATGTGCTTTGAGTTCAACTGATATAGTGTCCAAGAACTTTTGAAAGTCAAGTCACCACATAACCAGAATTTTATATTCTTGCAGATAACATTGCGCTCTATCTTTTAAGGTCCATTTAGAGGTACATTCGTGAATAAGATAATTTTTTATTTGGCATCAAACCTTTCACTCAAATATTTATTGAAGCCAATTATGTGCTTTGAGTTCAACTGATATAGTGTCCAAGAACTTTTGAAAGTCAAGTCACCACATAACCAAAATTTTATATTCTTGCAGATTACATTGAGCTCTATCTTTTAAGGTCGATTTAGAGGTACATTCCTGAATAAGATAATTTTTTATTTGGCATCAAACTTTTCACTCAAATATTTATTGAAGCCAATTATGTGCTTTGAGTTCAACTGATATAGTGTCCAAGAACTTTTAAAAGTCAAGTCACCACATAATCAAAATTTTATATTCTTGCAGATAAAATTGCGCTCTATCTTTTAAGGTCCATTTAGAGGTACATTCCTGAATAAGATAATTTTTTATTTGGCATCAAACTTTTCACTCAAATATTTATTGAAGCCAATTATGTGCTTTGAGTTCAACTGATATAGTGTCCAAGAACTTTTGAAAGTCAAGTCACCACATAACCAAAATTTTATATTCTTGCATATTACATTGCGCTCTATCTTTTAAGGTCCATTTAGAGGTACATTCCTGAATAAGATAATTTTTTATTTGGCATCAAACTTTTCACTCAAATATTTATTGAAGCCAATTATGTGCTTTGAGTTCGACTGATATAGTGTCCAAGAACTTTTGAAAGTCAAGTCACCACATAACCAAAATTTTATTTTCTTGCAGATTACATTGCGCTCTATCTTTTAAGGTCCATTTAGAGGTACATTCCTGAATAAGATAATTTTTATTTGGCATCGAACTTTTCACTCAAATATTTATTGAAGCCAATTATGTGCTTTGAGTTCAACTAATATAGTGTCCAAGAACTTTTTAAAGTCAAGTCACTACATAACCAAAATTTTATTTTCTTGCAGATTACATTGCGCTCTATCATTTAAGGTCCATTTAGAGGTACATTCCTGAATAAGATAATTTTTTATTTGGCATCAAACTTTTCACTCAAATATTTATTGAAGCCAATTATGTGCTTTGAGTTCAACTGATATAGTGTCCAAGAACTTTTGAAAGTCAAGTCACCACATAACCAAAATTATATATTCTTGCAGATTACATTGCGCTCTATCTTTTAAGGTCCATTTAGAGGTACATTCCAGAATAAGATAATTTTTTATTTGGCATCAAACTTTTCACTCAAATATTTATTGAAGCCAATTATGTGCTTTGAGTTCACTGATATAGTGTCCAAGAACTTTTGAAAGTCAAGTCACCACATAACCAAAATTTTATTTTCTTGCAGATTACATTGCGCTCTATCTTTTAAGGTCCTTTTAGAGGTACATTCCTGAATAAGATAATTTTTTATTTGGCATCAAACTTTTCACTCAAATATTAATTGAAGCCAATTATGTGCTTTGAGTTCAACTGATATAGTGTCCAAGAACTTTTGAAAGTCAAGTCACCACATAACCAAAATTTTATTATTCTTGCAGATAATATTGCGCTCTATCTTTTAAAGTCCATCTAGAGGTACATTCCTGAATAAGAGAGTTTTTTATTTGGCATCAAACTTTTCACTCAAATATTTATTGAAGCCAATTATGTGCTTTGAGTTCAACTGATGTAGTGTCCAAGAACTTTTGAAAAGTCAAGTCACCACATAACCAAAAATTTTATATTCTTGGAGATTACATTTCGCTCTATCATTTAAGGTCCATTTAGAGGTACATTCCTGAATAAGATAATTTTTTATTTGGCATCAAACTTTTCACTCAAATATTTATTGAAGCCAATTATGTGCTTTGAGTTCAACTGATATAGTGTCCAAGAACTTTTAAAAGTCAAGTCACCACATAATCAAAATTTTATATTCTTGCAGATAAAATTGCGCTCTATCTTTTAAGGTCCATTTAGAGGTACATTCCTGAATAAGATAATTTTTTATTTGGCATCAAACTTTTCACTCAAATATTTATTGAAGCCAATTATGTGCTTTGAGTTCAACTGATATAGTGTCCAAGAACTTTTGAAAGTCAAGTCACCACATAACCAGAATTTTATATTCTTGCAGATAACATTGCGCTCTATCTTTTAAGGTCCATTTAGAGGTACATTCCTGAATAAGATAATTTTTTATTTGGCATCAAACTTTTCACTCAAATATTTATTGAAGCCAATTATGTGCTTTGAGTTCGACTGATATAGTGTCCAAGAACTTTTGAAAGTCAAGTCACCACATAACCAAAATTTTATATTCTTGCAGATTACATTGCGCTCTATCTTTTAAGGTCGATTTTAGAGGTACATTCCTGAATAAGATAATTTTTTATCTGGCATCAAATCTTTCACTCAAATATATATTGAAGCCAATTATGTGCTTTGAGTTCAACTGATATAGTGTCCAAGAACTTTTGAAAGTCAAGTCACTACATAATCAAAATTTTATATTCTTGCAGATTACATTGCGCTCTATCTTTTAAGGTCGATTTCGAGGTACATTCCTGAATAAGATAATTTTTTATTTGGCATCAAACTTTTCACTCAAATATTTATTGAAGCCAATTATGTGCTTTGAGTTCACTGATATAGTGTCCAAGAACTTTTGAAAGTCAAGTCACCACATAACCAAAATTTTATATTCTTGCAGATTACATTGCGCTCTATCTTTTAAGGTCGATTCAGAGGTACATTCCTGAATAAGATAATTTTTTATTTGGCATCAAACTTTTCACTCAAATATTTATTGAAGCCAATTATGTGCTTTGAGTTCAACTGATATAGTGTCCAAGAACTTTTGAAAGTCAAGTCACCACATAACCAAAATTTTATATTCTTGCAGATTACATTGCGCTCTATCTTTTAAGGTCGATTCAGAGGTACATTCCTGAATAAGATAATTTTTTATTTGGCATCAAACTTTTCACTCAAATATTTATTGAAGCCAATTATGTGCTTTGAGTTCAACTGATATAGTGTCCAAGAACTTTTGAAAGTCAAGTCACCACATAACCAAAAATTTTATATTCTTGGAGATTACATTTCGCTCTATCATTTAAGGTCCATTTAGAGGTACATTCCTGAATAAGATAATTTTTTATTTGGCATCAAACTTTTCACTCAAATATTTATTGAAGCCATTATGTGCTTTGAGTTCAACTGATATAGTGTCCAAGAACTTTTGAAAGTCAAGTCACCACATAACCAAAATTTTATATTCTTGCAGACTACATTGCGCTCTATCTTTTAAGGTCGATTTAGAGGTACATTCCTGAATAAGATAATTTTTTATTTGGCATCAAACTTTTCACTCAAATATTTATTGAAGCCAATTATGTGCTTTGAGTTCAACTGATATAGTGTCCAAGAACTTTTGAAAGTCAAGTCACCACATAACCAAAATTATATATTCTTGCAGATTACATTGCGCTCTATCTTTTAAGGTCCATTTAGAGGTACATTCCAGAATAAGATAATTTTTTATTTGGCATCAAACTTTTCACTCAAATATTTATTGAAGCCAATTATGTGCTTTGAGTCAACTGATATAGTGTCCAAGAACTTTTGAAAGTCAAGTCACCACATAACCAAAAATTTTATATTCTTGGAGATTACATTTCGCTCTATCATTTAAGGTCCATTTAGAGGTACATTCCTGAATAAGATAATTTTTTATTTGGCATCAAACTTTTCACTCAAATATTTATTGAAGCCAATTATGTGCTTTGAGTTCAAATGATATAGTGTCCAAGAACTTTTGAAAGTCAAGTCACCACATAACCAAAATTTTATATTCTTGCAGATAACATTGCGCTCTGTCTTTTAAGGTCCATTTAGAGGTACATTCCTGAATAAGATAATTTTTTATTTGGCATCAAACTTTTCACTCAAATATTTATTGAAGCCAATTATGTGCTTTGAGTTCAACTGATATAGTGTCCAAGAACTTTTGAAAGTCAAGTCACCACATAACCAAAATTTTATATTCTTGCAGATTACATTGAGCTCTATCTTTTAAGGTCGATTTAGAGGTACATTCCTGAATAAGATAATTTTTTATTTGGCATCAAACTTTTCACTCAAATATTTATTGAAGCCAATTATGTGCTTTGAGTTCAACTGACATAGTGTCCAAGAACTTTTGAAAGTCAAGTCACCACATAACCAAAATTTTATATTCTTGCGGATTACATTGCGCTCTATCTTTTAAGGTCGATTTAGAGGTACATTCCTGAATAAGATAATTTTTTATTTGGCATCAAACTTTTCACTCAAATATTTATTGAAGCCAATTATGTGCTTTGAGTTCAAATGATATAGTGTCCAAGAACTTTTGAAAGTCAAGTCACCACATAACCAAAATTTTATATTCTTGCAGATAACATTGCGCTCTATCTTTTAAGGTCCATTTAGAGGTACATTCCTGAATAAGATAATTTTTTATTTGGCATCAAACTTTTCACTCAAATATTAATTGAAGCCAATTATGTGCTTTGAGTGCAACTGATATAGTGTCCAAGAACTTTTGAAAGTCAAGTCACCACATAACCAAAATTTTATTTCTTGCAGATTACATTGCGCTCTATCTTTTAAGGTCCATTTAGAGGTACATTCCTGAATAAGATAATTTTTTATTTGGCATCAAACTTTTCACTCAAATATTTATTGAAGCCAATTATGTGCTTTGAGTTCAACTGATATAGTGTCCAAGAACTTTTGAAAGTCAAGTCACCACATAACCAAAATTTAATATTCTTGCAGATAACATTGCGCTCTATCTTTTAAGGTCCATTTAGAGGTACATTCCTGAATAAGATAATTTTTTATTTGGCATCAAACTTTTCACTCAAATATTTATTGAAGCCAATTATATGCTTTGAGTTCAACTGATATAGTGTCCAAGAACTTTTGAAAGTCAAGTCACCACATAACCAAAATTATATATTCATGCAGATTACATTGCGCTCTATCTTTTAAGGTCCATTTAGAGGTACATTCCAGAATAAGATAATTTTTTATTTGGCATCAAACTTTTCACTCAAATATTTATTGAAGCCAATTATGTGCTTTGAGTTCAACTATATAGTGTCCAAGAACTTTTAAAAGTCAAGTCACCACATAACCAAAATTTTATATTCTTGCAGATAAAATTGCGCTCTATCTTTTAAGGTCCATTTAGAGGTACATTCCTGAATAAGATAATTTTTTATTTGGCATCAAACTTTTCACTCAAATATTTATTGAAGCCAATTATGTGCTTTGAGTTCAACTGATATAGTGTCCAAGAACTTTTGAAAGTCAAGTCACCACATAACCAAAATTTTATATTCTTGCAGACTACATTGCGCTCTATCTTTTAAGGTCGATTTAGAGGTACATTCCTGAACAAGATAATTTTTTATTTGGCATCAAACTTTTCACTCAAATATTTATTGAAGCCAATTATGTGCTTTGAGTTCAACTGATATAGTGTCCAAGAACTTTTGAAAGTCAAGTCACCACATAACCAAAATTTTATATTCTTGCAGATTACATTGCGCTCTATCATTTAAGGTCCATTTAGAGGTACATTCCTGAATAAGATAATTTTTTATTTGGCATCAAACTTTTCACTCAAATATTTATTGAAGCCAATTATGTGCTTTGAGTTCAACTGATATAGTGTCCAAGAACTTTTGAAAGTCAAGTCACCACATAACCAAAATTTTATATTCTTGCAGATTACATTGCGCTCTATCTTTTAAGGTCGATTTAGAGGTACATTCCTGAATAAGATAATTTTTTATTTGGCATCAAACTTTTCACTCAAATATTTATTGAAGCCAATTATGGGCTTTGAGTGCAACTGATATAGTGTCCAAGAACTTTTGAAAGTCAAGTCACCACATAACCAAAATTTTATATTCTTGCAGATTACATTGCGCTCTATCTTTTAAGGTCCATTTAGAGGTACATTCCTGAATAAGATAATTTTTTATTTGGCATCAAACTTTTCACTCAAATATTTATTGAAGCCAATTATATGCTTTGAGTTCAACTGATATAGTGTCCAAGAACTTTTGAAAGTCAAGTCACCACATAACCAAAATTTTATATTCATGCAGATTACATTGCGCTCTATCTTTTAAGGTCGATATAGAGGTACATTCCTGAATAAGATAATTTTTATTTGGCATCAAACTTTTCACTCAAATATTTATTGAAGCCAATTATGTGCTTTGAATTCAACTGATATAGTGTCCAAGAACTTTTGAAAGTCAAGTCACCACATAACCAAAATTTATATTCTTGCAGATTACATTGCGCTCTATCTTTTAAGGTCCATTTAGAGGTACATACCTGAATAAGATAATTTTTTATTTGGCATCAAACTTTTCACTCAAATATTTATTGAAGCCAATTATGTGCTTTGAGTTCAACTGATATAGTGTCCAAGAACTTTTGAAAGTAAAGTCACCACATAAAAAAAATTTAATATTCTTGCAGATTACATTGCGCTCTATCTTTTAAGGTCCATATAGAAGTACATTCCTGAATAAGATAATTTTTATTTGGCATCAAACATTTCACTCAAATATATATTGAAACCAATTGTGTGCTTTGAGTGCAACTGAGTAAGTGTCCAAGAACATTTAAAAGTCAAGTCACCACATAAACAAAATTTCATATTCTTGCAGATTACATTGCGCTCTATCTTTAAAGGTGCATTTAGAAGTACATTCCTGAATAAGATAATTTTTTATTTGGCATCAAACTTTTCACTCAAATATTTATTGAAGCCAATTATGTGCTTTGAGTTCAACTGATATAGTGTCCAAGAACTTTTGAAAGTCAAGTCACCAGATAACCAAAATTTTATATTCTTGCAGATTACATTGCGCTCTATCTTTTAAGGTCGATTTAGAGGTACATTCCTGAATAAGATAATTTTTTATTTGGCATCAAACTTTTCACTCAAATATTTATTGAAGCCAATTATGTGCTTTGAGTTCAACTGATATAGTGTCCAAGAACTTTTGAAAGTCAAGTCACCACATAACCAAAATTTTATATTCTTGCATATTACATTGCGCTCTATCTTTTAAGGTCGATTTAGAGGTACATTCCTGAATAAGATAATTTTTTATTTGGCATCAAACTTTTCACTCAAATATTTATTGAAGCCAATTATGTGCTTTGAGTTCAACTGATATAGTGTCCAAGAACTTTTGAAAGTCAAGTCACCACATAACCAAAATTTTATATTCTTGCAGACTACATTGCGCTCTATCTTTTAAGGTCGATTTAGAGGTACATTCCTGAATAAGATAATTTTTTATTTGGCATCAAACTTTTCACTCAAATATTTATTGAAGCAATTATGTGCTTTGAGTTCAACTGATATAGTGTCCAAGAACTTTTGAAAGTCAAGTCACCACATAACCAAAATTTTATATTCTTGCAGATTACATTGCGCTCTATCTTTTAAGGTCGATTCAGAGGTACATTCCTGAATAAGATAATTTTTTATTTGGCATCAAACTTTTCACTCAAATATTTATTGAAGCCAATTATGTGCTTTGAGTTCAACTGATATAGTGTCCAAGAACTTTTGAAAGTCAAGTCACCACATAACCAAAATTTTATATTCTTGCATATTACATTGCGCTCTATCTTTTAAGGTCGATTTAGAGGTACATTCCTGAATAAGATAATTTTTTATTTGGCATCAAACTTTTCACTCAAATATTTATTGAAGCCAATTATGTGCTTTGAGTTCAACTGATATAGTGTCCAAGAACTTTTGCAAGTCAAGTCACCACATAACCAAAATTTTATATTCTTGCAGATTACATTGCGCTCTATCTTTTAAGGTCGATTTAGAGGTACATTCCTGAATAAGATAATTTTTTATTTGGCATCAAACTTTTCACTCAAATATTTATTGAAGCCAATTATGTGCTTTGAGTGAAATTGATATAGTGTCCAAGAACTATTGAAAGTCAAGTCACCACATAACCAGAATTTTATTTTCTTGCAGATTACATTGCGCTCTATCTTTTAAGGTGCATTTAGAGGTACATTCCTGAATAAGATAATTTTTTATTTGGCATCAAACTTTTCACTCAAATATTTATTGAAGCCAATTATGTGCTTTGAGTTCAACTGATATAGTGTCCAAGAACTTTAGAAAGTCAAGTCACCACATAACCAAAATTTTATATTCTTGCAGATTACATTGCGCTCTATCTTTTAAGGTCGATTTAGAGGTACATTCCTGAATAAGATAATTTTTTATTTGGCATCAAACTTTTCACTCAAATATTTATTGAAGCCAATTATGTGCTTTGAGTTCAACTGATATAGTGTCCAAGAACTTTTGAAAGTCAAGTCACCACATAACCAAAATTTTGTATTCTTGCAGATTACATTGCGCTCTATCTTTTAAGGTCCATTTAGAGGTACATTCCTGAATAAGATAATTTTTTATCTGGCATCAAATCTTTCACTCAAATATATATTGAAGCCAATTATGTGCTTTGAGTTCAACTGATATAGTGTCCAAGAACTTTTGAAAGTCAAGTCACCACATAACCAAAATTTTATATTCTTGCAGATTACATTGCGCTCTATCTTTTAAGGTCGATTTAGAGGTACATTCCTGGATAAGATAATTTTTTATTTGGCATCAAACTTTTCACTCAAATATTTATTGAAGCCAATTATGTGCTTTGAGTTCAACTGATATAGTGTCCAAGAACTTTTGAAAGTCAAGTCACCACATAACCAAAATTTATTTTCTTGCAGATTACATTGCGCTCTATCTTTTAAGGTCCATTTAGAGGTACATTCCTGAATAAGATAATTTTTATTTGGCATCGAACTTTTCACTCAAATATTTATTGAAGCCAATTATGTGCTTTGAGTTCAACTAATATAGTGTCCAAGAACTTTTTAAAGTCAAGTCACTACATAACCAAAATTTTATTTTCTTGCAGATTACATTGTGCTCTATCTTTATAGGTCAATTTAGAAGTACATTCATGAATAAGATAATTTTTTATTTGCCATCAAACCTTTCACTAAAATATTTATTGAAGTCAATTATGTGCTTTGAGTTCAACTGATATAGTGTCCAAGAACTTTTGAAAGTCAAGTCACCACATAACCAAAATTTTATTTTCTTGCAGATTACATTGCGCTCTATCTTTTAAGGTCCTTTTAGAGGTACATTCCTGAATAAGATAATTTTTTATTTGGCATCAAACTTTTCACTCAAATATTAATTGAAGCCAATTATGTGCTTTGAGTTCAACTGATATAGTGTCCAAGAACTTTTGAAAGTCAAGTCACCACATAACCAAAATTCATCTTGGCAGATTAATTGCGCTCTATATCTTTTAAGGTCGATTTAGAGGTCCATTCCTGAAGATATTTTGGGTATGACGTCAGGACGTCCCAGATGACGTCAGGACGTCCCAGATGACGTCAGGACGTCCCAGGTGACGTCAGGACGTTCCAGGTGCTTCAGGAAGTCCCAGATGACGTCGGGACGTCCCAGATGACGTCTGGATGTCCCAGGTGACGTCAGGGCATCCCAATATAAAAAATGGTAAAAAATTTTTATAATGTTGTTTTGAACTCTAAATGAAATTCTATTAGAATTTTAATATATCATTTCCTTATTTTGGTAACTATCAAAGGATATTACTATACATAAATTAAAGTTGTATATATTATTTGGGCTTATAAATTTATAATAATTTTTATAAAACCCCGTTAGTGAATTAAGAATGAAGATTGTGGTTTAAGAATAAAGAAATTAAAAATATATTATTATTGGCTAAAATTATTTATAATTAGGCTAAAAACGAATTCATGCACCCTGATTGTTTTATTTATAGAGACAATTATTCGAGCCAATGGTTTAATAATTAGCCATAACTTTAATAATTCACGCCAATAATAATTATATTTTAATTTCTTTATTCTTCCCAATCTTCATTCTTAATTGACTAACGGGGTTTTATTAAAATTGTGACATTATAATATATAAAATAATTTTAGCTAAAATCAATTTAAACAACAATTGCTCTTTTATAAAAAATTTATTTATACATTTAACTATTTCATTTAGAAAATACTATCTTTATTAGTAATTAACTCATTTAGTAATTTAAGATGAATTTTATATATTATAAAATTATTTTTAGTATAAATAAAATTACTTTTTACCAAGATATTAAAATTACTTATTTATGTTTGAATGCCAAAAATATGTATAACTATTCAAAAACATTAATTTAATATTTTTATTTGAAATGTTTGGATTTATGTATGTTTAAATCATTTTATATTTGTGCTATAATTTATCAATACCTTTATTCTAATATCTATGAAATTTTAGAAAACATAAAACATTTAAACTTTATTATATAGTCTTGTACTTTGGATATTAATATACATGATAAAACAAAGATATTTAATTGTAATTTTTTTAAAAAAACTTATTAAAATTTTTGTTATAAATTTAATATAAATTTTTAAAAAGATTATAAAATTTTTAAAAAAATTAATCATCTCGTCCATCAACACATCACCCTATAAATAATAGCTATTCTGTTCAAGCAATAACTTGGCTTTAATTATTTTACGAATATCACCCAAAACTTTTCCTACGGATTCTCTACTTGTTTTAAGTTAAAAGTTTTTTTAGATATCTTCTATAATTTCACTTGTATTTCTTCCAGTAGGAAAAAAAGTAAAGAGTATCTCTCTTAATGTTTTCAATGGTAATGTATTAGGACAATAAATTCTTAACCCATTCTTAATAGATTATCTGGATCGACATTTAGAATTTTCACACTCATAGAAACAATGATCTTGTATTTATTAGATGTAGTATATATCACTTGTAATTATTAGTCACATCGTATGCATTAGAGATTTAATTATAGTAAGCCGCAAGCTTGTAACTCATGTACTATATTTTAAATCACATGCATAGATTAGTCGTCTCTGATTTGTTGTTGAAAGGATTCCATATACAAACTAATTTAATAATAATAAACGATTTTATTTTAACGATTAAATATTACTTATTTTCACTTATTCATACACATTATCTTAAAAAAATTTTCAGAGGCTTCGCTTCCGAACCTCCACAAGGAGCTACCGCATCCTTGACCCCTGCTATTACTTATTTCGATTTGGTATCGAAGAAAGGGCTCTGCCCCTCCAGACGGTCCTAGGGGTTGCACCCCTAGGACCCTGCCTGATAAAATTCTAAGAGAATTTTATTTTGAGTTCAAAACAACATTATAAAAATATTTTACTATTTATTATATTGGGACGCCCTGACGTCATCTGGGACGTCCTGACGTCATCTGGGACGTCCTGAAGCACCTGGGACGTCCTGACGTCACCTGGGATGTCCTGAAGCACCTGGGACGTCCTGACGTCATCTGGGACGTCCTGACCGAGGGTGGGACGCCCTGACGTCAATACCCTAATTTTTTATTTGGCATCAAACTTTTCACTCAAATATTTATTGAAGCCAATTATGTGCTTTGAGTTCAACTGATATAGTGTCCAAGAACTTTTGAAAGTCAAGTCACCACATAACCAAAATTTTATTTTCTTGCAGATTACATTGCGCTCTATCTTTTAAGGTCGATTTAGAGGTACATTCCTGAATAAGATAATTTTTTATTTGGCATCAAACTTTTCACTCAAATATTTATTGAAGCCAATTATGTGCTTTGAGTTCAAATGATATAGTGTCCAAGAACTTTTGAAAGTCAAGTCACCACATAACCAAAATTTTATATTCTTGCAGATAACATTGCGCTCTGTCTTTTAAGGTCCATTTAGAGGTACATTCCTGAATAAGATAATTTTTTATTTGGCATCAAACTTTTCACTCAAATATTTATTGAAGCCAATTGTGTGCTTTGAGTTCAACTGATTTAGTGTCCAAGAACTTTTGAAAGTCAAGTCACCACATAAACAAAATTTTATATTCTTGCAGATTACATTGCGCT
>ARYC01008735.1:0-14296 GCA_000711775.1 Oxytricha trifallax
CATATTATTAAAAACTTTTCTTTTAATTAATTTTTACTTAGAAATATTTTATTTGAATTTTATTTTTTATAAGGTCATTTTTTAAAACTTACTTCAAGTTATTGTTAATAATGATAATAATCTCATTTAAACATAAGTTAAATAAAAATATTGATCAAATGATATTTTTATATGTAAATTTAGGATAAATAAGTTTAAAAAAAGTAATGATAAAGGTTATCTTTTTGTACAAAGCTTAATCTTCCATGAAATATACCTTATAATTAAGTCAATTATAAGATTTATTTTCAATATTATATGATAAATTCAATAGTCTAAAGATATTTTGTTATAATGTTGTCAGGTTATTGGACTTCCTCACTAATGATAATTACATCTTAAATTAAAATAAAAGTAATGTATTTCATAAATATCCTATAATTAACTAAAGAATTAAATTAAATTCTATTGTCATAATCTTATTCAACAAAAGCATTATTCTCAAAAACATGAATTAACTTTAATATATTTTACTTATATATTTATTACATGACATTTTCTTAATGTTGACTCATCATCTACTTTTTCTAGAAATTTCTCTTCAAATTCTAATAACTATTGAGAAAGAGTATAAACCCAAAATATATTATGGATATACTAATTAAAATAAAACTATTTAATTTTTATTGAAACAAAGATTTAATTAATAAATGGGAGTAATATAAATACTATGTAGTCATAGGAATTCCCACCCCAACACTAAAATCAAAAAAATTGATAATTAAATAAAATTCAAATTTATCATTTATAGAAATAAATATATATATATATATATATATGAACTTTTTTCCCCATATTATTCTTCACTATAAGCATAATGTAAATTAAATTATTCTTATAAAAATTTCTTTCATTAATTCATTAAATGTTAAATTAAAACCTTTTTAATGGGCTAATTTAATTAAGAGTGAGAAAAATTAACTTTTAAGTGGCAAATTCTTATTAATATATATTGAGGCTTTTTAATTAAATATGATTGGATTTCAATTAAAATTTTATATTTATTGTATTTAATAAATTATAACAAATAAATTTAAATTTTCTTAATTAAAAATGATTTAAATTAATCTTTCTTCGTATATTAAAATATCAGCTTATCAAATCTTATTATAAATTACAATATTATAATGATTATACTCTAAAATGCCTTAAATTATTTCCAAATTAAAAATCTACATTATGGATCCTAAAAATTTTAATTTTAAATAAAATAAATTTCATTTTTAATTATTCAATTTTGAATGATAAAAACTTTGGGGGGAAGTTTACTGCCCAGTTTTATGATAAAATCTTTTTTAGGGAAGTTTCCTGGCAAGTGAATTTTTTAATATTTTTTTCAACTTTTTATTTTAGTTGGTTATTATTTCTAATTACTAGGAATAACTTTTAATAATTCTAATTACATTAGATTGAAGATAAATTGGTCTTTTTCTGCTGAACTTTTTAATGTTTATCTCTTTGAACATTAATTTTCCTCTTCAAGTGCACTTTGATTTATGGTAAATATGAACATTTTTTTATAAGTTTCTAATTTATATTTATATAACGTTACTCAAAGTAAACTACTTGAACTTATATTTTTTAAGATCTTAAAGGATGTTTAATTTATCACGAAAAAATTGGTAAATTAAAAAAAAATGATTTATATATATTTTTATGAAAAATCATGTAATTATTTATAATAAAATTTACTTGCCAGGAAACTTCCCCCCCCCCAAAACTTTATACCAATTAAAATTTAAACTAAATATTATTTTTATGGAAGATGCTGTAAAATAAATATAGTATACATTTGTAATTTAAATCTTTAATAGTAATTTGAATTTGTATATTTTAATTGATAAAGTATTGAAATTATAATTGTAATTAAATAACTTAATTTCATCTATAATCATATAAAAAACTAGAATTATAATCAAATCCTTTATAAAATAAAAAAATTACAAATAAACATATAAAGAGTAAATAATATCTATAAAAAATACCAGAATTATTTAAAGCTATAAAGTCTATGTGTTCTTTAAATAAAAATTAATTCTCTTTTTTTCAATTGATTTTGGAAAAAAGCTATTATTTTGATTTTAATATATACATTAGTAGATTTTTTCATTAGTCGAGGCTTGGCAAATAATTCATGTTCAATCATATTAAAATAAATGCAGCACAAATAAACAAATATTATTAAATAAATGGGTGTTAGAGTATTATTTAATAATAATTTGTTGGATGGAAAATGCATTTTAAATATCTTTAAATACATAATATAAATATAAGTAAACAATATTCATGTTCTTTGTGAAAATACGGCCATCATTAAATTAATAATAATTAAATCGTAAATTAAAAAAGATAAGTAAAATACCGTTTTAAATAACAACCTTTTGACAAATTTATCTATTGTGTATAACAAAATTATAATTTTTAAAATAAAAAATAAATACTTAATTGAATGTTTAATTTAAAAAAAAAAACATACAATAACAGGAATTATATTTTAAATTTTCTTCTCGTAACGAAATAAATTAATGATTAACATACAATTATAAAATATTTTATCATATTTTGAATTCTCATTTACTAGATATATTATTGATTCCATAACGCCTTTTGAAATTTCATTGCTTAATTGATCCATGTTGGTTGATGATCAATTAATTCTTATTTCTTTTTAAAAAAAGATTTTATATAAAATTAATAATTATTAATCCTAACATAAACTATTCAATATGTGACAGTAAATGGTTTTTATACTTAAATAATTAGGCATTGTTTTGCACTATTTACTCATAAACATTTGGTTTTGGCGGAGATTATTAAATTTTTAAAGTTTTGTAAATTAAAATTAATTGAACTAAAGATTTTCAAAACTTTCTCCTTTATTCTTCATTAATTTTGTAACTTTTCAATGGAAAATGATTGTCATAATAAGTCACTCTCGGAGGTTAAGATTTTAGTAGTTAATCGATTGTTTAAATACAAGATGACCCTTTTTGGAAAGGACTTGGGCCTCTCCTAAACATGTGATCATTAGGATATTTGAATAAAAATATATATATGTATTTATCAATAAAAATTCAATAAATCTTATATATGTTAAATATTTTTAAAACATTTATAAGTTATAATTATGTATTATAAAAGAGGATTTTATGGT
Source organism: Oxytricha trifallax (assembly GCA_000711775.1). Classification (NCBI taxonomy): domain Eukaryota; phylum Ciliophora; class Spirotrichea; order Sporadotrichida; family Oxytrichidae; genus Oxytricha; species Oxytricha trifallax. The sequence continues at coordinate 3,194 of ARYC01008735.1, forward strand.
CCTAATTATAATGAAGCGTTTTACTTATCCATATTTAAAGTATTTAAGATGTTTAGATTATTTAAACTTAATAATGATTTTGTTGTAATTTTTATCAGTACTTATTTAATTAATTTCGAATTTCTTTTTATTTTAACAGATTTTTATATTTAAGATACCATTTATTTTTTAATTCATTTTAATTTTGCAAAGCTATTGTAATGATTTATATTGATTTAAATAAATAATTAATAAATAGAGCACTATTAGATAAGTGACCGGGCAGCGAGGGTGTGACCAGCTCGCCATACAGCTGGAGGAGCCTGGTTCGAACCCCATCACTAATCAACGGTTGTCACCGGCGTAGGTTTTCTTGCCTCCAGCTTGTGTACCACTACATATGCAGGCTCTTCAGACAGTGGTCACCTATAAACAGCAGTAATGGACAAGCACTTACTTCAATATCGATTTTGTTGAACTTATCGAAGCAACACCAAAGACAGCTCCTTGCACAATAACAAAAACATGTTGAACATGACTGTCATGTTTAACTTAATAACTCAATTACTCAAATTAAAAGTGATCTATTTACAAATTAATTAATCACCTTTCCTTAGTTATATGTTTGCTGCTGCTAAAGCACTTTTATAAATGTCAATAATCAAATGTATTTATTTATTTCTCTTAACAAATTGTCATTAACTTTACTAAAAGCTTTTATTTATTTGATTTTGGCATTTTATGGGATGAATATAATTAATTTATAAAATTACTGTATAACATAAATATAAGACTTAAATAAAGAGTTTGATAATTTATTACAAAAAATCCCCTAAAATTTTTATTGTTTTAAATTTATTGTTTATATTCTAATTGATTTATTTTCCAACTCGTCCAAAAAATATTTAAATAATTAAAAAATTATAATTATATATTTATATTTAATTAAAGGTACTTAAAGAACAATCAAAATTGTTGTTTTATAAACTTATATAGAAGTAAATTTTTGATTTTATGCAATATAACCTTTTTTAAAATTTAATAAATGATAGAAATTAGTTTTTATCAAAATAGATTAATTATTTTATCATATAATTTAGTTTTTATAAAAATTATTTAAATTAAAAATTGTATATTATACAATAAAATATTTACTTTTTTATTATGGATTAGAGTTTCCAAATAACTTAACAGCTTAGTTTTTAATAAATAATTAATTCAATATTAAAAGATTATTTGAAATTAAATATAAAATACAATATTATTCATTTGTATATTTTATATATTAAAATTATTAAATTAAATATTGACAAATTTTGAAATCTAGTTTTTATTATATAAATATATTTTGAAAGCTTAGATTTCTCTATTTAATCCATTTAAAATTTAGGGGAAAAAACTTTATAATTACATTGTATACAATTATTTTAAAAATCATATCCCTATATAAATTTATTATATATCTTTTAGTATACTCTCTCTATTTCATTGTAATCAATTATATATAAACTCATATAATAAAATTAATTACAAATCAGGCTACTAAATTCTGATTATTTCTTAAACTTTCTATATTAAAATGATAATCAGTTTTTATTATTAAATTAATATTTAATTTTCTACAAATACCGATTGTCATGATAGTGGTTATTTATGATTTCAAAAAGCAAACTTTCTGGTTAATTATTTACAGATGTGTTTGAGACTTTCGTCCAAATAAAATTAAAATTGACATTAAATTTTCAATAATTTAATTGGATATATATAAATTATAGCTTAAAATTACCAAAAATATGAAATATTAATTAAATTTCATGTTTATTCATTCCAGCTTATAGCAAAATGTTAAAGTTTATTTCAAATACACTGTAAAAGGATACAAACCCTAAAGCTGCCATTATTTCATAATAAAATTAAATCGTGTTTATAAATATTTGATTTTTACTTATTTGAGTTATTGTTAAATAAATAAAATATTTCATAGTAAAGGCCATCACTATTAAGGAGGGGGAACCCATATTAAATGAAAATGATATCAAAAGAGCCTCCTATTAAACTTAAATGCAATCAAATAAAATTACAAATCAAAATTTAAAATAATTATTTATCAATTTTAATAAAGTCCTAATTTTTTTGTAAAATTTCACTATGTAGTCTTTACTCATAAATCTCCAGATCTCAAACTAACTCTTCGATAGTAATTCACTAATTAAAAATTATTTTATATTTAAATTAAGTAAAACGATATTTTTAAAATTAAAATAATTTAAAACTTTTTTATTGAAAAAATACAATTATTATTGGACTTCATCCTCATTAGGTATAGTACAAATTATATCTTCTTATTATAAGATTTCTTAAGAATCAATATATTCATTATTTGAAACTTATGTTTGTAGTTCTTTTTATGAGCAAAATTTCCCTTCATCTAGCACTAAATAATATTAAATTATTGAAGAAATACATTCGAAATTGAGGAATATAATTAAATTTATTTTATTTCAAAATAGTGGCAGTTAAAGTTGGTAAATTTTATTTATCCTTGAATCATTCGATAGAGAATTCAAAATTAGCTGGACTCTTATACTGATTGTACTATTTTATTCCATCATTTGTTCGAGTTAACTTAACTTTAATCAAAGGTTAAATAAATGTCTCTTATTTAAATAAATTAAACTTTACATTAAAGTCGAGTTAACTACCTTAAAGTGTTGAGACAAAAAAGTATAGTTAAATACAAAGTCCAGCGAATTCAAATTTCCATATAGATTAATCCTATTATAAATTAAAATGATGAAACTTTAACCACCACTATTTTTAAATAAACTAAATTTAAGTTTAATTATATTTCTTCACAATTTTTAATGTGTTCCTGCTCTATCATAAAATAGAACTTGAATAAATTCTTGATTAAAACTTTTAAAAAAATTTCAAATAATCCCTTAAAGTTTTCAATTCATTTTACAAATATTCTAATACTTCTGATAGACTTTATACGCTGTATTGATGATTTCTCTACTTTTGATTGAAATATAAATTAAATATATTTTAAATTATTTAAATTGCTCTTAAATTGTGGCACTAATGACCTATTTGGCATGTATGTTTTAATTTAATATCTCACATAGCCTTGTACTATGAATAATAGCATTTAAATATCGTTATCATAGTTTCCCGTATAAATAATAATTAAACTTTAATGAATTTCTCATACTATATTTAAAAGATATTTATGTTTAGTATTATAACAAAACACTCGAAAGCAATGAGTAGCTTTAAAATGGTGCAGTTATTTTCAGATAGATAATTAAATTGGTGTTTCACTCTATTTATGTAATCATATTATATTTCTTGAATTATTTCATCATCTTCTTATTATTTTTTGAATTTATAGGGGCTTTTGTATTCTCTTGGAGGATTGTAATTGATGTAAAGTGATTTTATTTCTTGTTATATCGTTAAAAAGTTTTAAAAATTAATCAGAAAACTTGAAAAAAATGAAAATTAATATTACTTTTTATAAAGAAATTACTAATATCTGCTTATAATCAGGAAGAGACTTAAGTTTGTCCTCATCAAGCCAATATCCAATTAGTGGATTTCTTTCGATATATTAAACAGGTGTTTATCTTGCCTTATTTTAATTATCTTTGCTTTATGTGAGCTGGCAATTTTATCAATTAAAAAAGTATAAAAATAATTATTTTTATTTAAGAATTGTTGTTTATCTGATTTTACTGCAAAACACATTAGTTGTATGTGCTATCCACTTTAGTTTGTTAAGGTCCCCTTCTATTTATATCTCTATGTTAATCAGTAAAATTAAAACTAATTTAATAAATAAAACAAATATATGTATAATATAATGCTGTTCTATCATTTTTAAAATTCACTATTATTTTTTAATTAAACTGGAGGAATCTATTACTATTTATATAATAATTGCAGAAAAACTGACTTTCATTTTAAATTTTGAATTTCATATAATATATTATATTAATCTAATAAATTCTAATCACTTTGATTCTTTTATTTTTACATTATTTAGAAAAATTAATTGTTTATAAATTATAAAAAAAAAACATCATTTAAATCTGGCCTGTTTAAAGAACTATTTAATTATAATTTATAAACCTCAATATAGATTTCAATTATTGATAAAATAGAGAAAAAAAAAGTAAAATAAATTTGAAATTTTTATACAACTGCCTTTAAATATAAATATGTAAATAATATTATATTATTGTGACATTAGTGTGAAATAAATATGAGATTATTTTGATACTGAAAAGTTTAAATAAGTCTTAGTGTGTTTATTATCATTCTAAATTTATATTTACATTTATTTCCTAAATCAGTTTTTATCAGGGCAGTACTTTGAAGGCGTTTGATAATTTTTATTTATTATGTTCATTGTTATTCTTTTATTTTAATTGATTTTTCATTGTAAAATTTAATCAGCGTAATTTTAATTACATAAATCCGAATTTATCAGAAATAAGTATAATATTTATTAGATGTAATGCATAGTAAGTTTGAAATAAGAATTTTAAATCTGAAATATTATCAAAATTTTACTTACTTAATGTTATTTGATAAGATATGAGTGCTATTATGGTTATATTCTTATCTTCAATTTTTTTACATTATGATTTAATAAAAGATTATATAAATATATTACGTTTTTGTTTTACTTAAAACAATTTTTTTTCAAAAAGTTATGATCGACATTTCAATGAATTATTAGTAAATGCCTATTACAGATTTTGCCTTATTCCTTATGATTTTTTTACACATAATAAAGAAATAAACAATTTATCTAGAATCAGCGTAATAATTGTGAAGAAATTTTATAATGTAAATAATCAATAATGAGATATTTTTTATGAATAAAAACCAAGCGCCAAGTCACAAGATAACTATATTTTGATAAAGGTTGAATTTATTAAGGATTCAAATTAATTTTCACAATAAATTTTAAACACCTGAAATCATTAAAAACCCAAAAATAACTTCAGTGATTTAATTGAGTTTTTTAATGAAAAAGGCTTCAATTAAAGAATAATTTATTATGTTAAAATAGGGGTTTATGTAGGGGATTAGGGTTTAAATATTAGTATTATATGAAAGTATATGTGAGTATTAGGGTCATTTATGAAAGTGAGCATACTGATTTATTGCTAAAGATGCATTAAGGATAGGAAAGTTAAGGTGATCAAATCAAAAATATTCTAAATTACACGTCTGTAACAAAGCTGCACCATAATTCACCTGTTACCGTTAGGCCTCACTGTCTTTTAGCATTGATTTTTAAGAGATATCATCTTAATTCGAAGCTTTAGATACCTTAAAAATTTAGTATTATCTTATTAACAATCTCACTAATGACAAGTCTTTGAACTACTTGTTTAAGAATTTTGACTATCTCTAGACTAACTATTTATCTATTATTACTTTAATTACACAACTAGCTTAACTTCAACAATTAAGACAGCTAAGACACTCCATTAAATATATATCTGTCTTTATTTTTACTCTAAGGTCTGGCTTAGTTTAGAAGGCAAAAATTATTCAAAATTTCTCACAACTTAATTCGTAGATGCCATTAAATCTAACAAATTTATAAAAGCTAAATAAGGAAATCTAGCAAAAATAAAGCGAGGAGCAATCAGTGAAAACCTTCCAAAAGAGAGAGTTTAAGTACCACTTTTATTGGATTTAAATTTTGAAGCAAAACCATTGAAATAAAATTCAGCTCTTAATACACCCAATCTTGATAAAATAAAACTGACATTAACATAAAATCAAGTTTCTAAAGAGCTTTCAGAGAGTAGAATAGTGACAGCTCAAAAAGATGTAAATACTCTTTTAAACTCTTGATAAAATATAATACGGACTTATGAGCACTTAAAAGCATTAAAGAAATTAATCCTATCCTTTTTTGAAGATTAATCTTGACTAGACAATGCAATAACAGTCGTTTTAATAGTAGATTATAGATAAAATGCAAGGTAAAAGTGGAAACAATTCTCAGCAATCAGTTAATTTGCTTTAAATTAACAATAGGTTCAATAATTTATATAAGATTATAGATTAGTTATCAATTTTTTAACAATAGTAGATTTTATTTGAGCAAGAAAGAAAAAATGAGAATTAACCATTTATCAGAATATTATTTTTTAAGCATTTAATGCTTAAAAACATTTACTCAAAATAGGTCTAAAGATTCAGCTTACAATGGTTTTTAAAGGAACCATAGCAAAATGTCAAATTTGAAAGCAATTCAAAGCAGGAAATAAAGTGAATCAAAAAGTTAAGCTTCACTTTTTTTTATTTGATTTAAATAATTTTAAGCAATAAATTTTGAATTCAGCTCGAAGAAAAAAGTCATAAAGAGAATTATAAGAAGAATATAAAAAAGATTCAGAAATCGAAAAAAGGATACAATCTTAAATTGGGAAAGTAATTGAACAAAAACATAACTAATAAAATTAACAATAAAAATTGAATGCCTAAAATTTAGGGTATTCTGAAATTAAAACCTAAGAGTAGGATACAAATCAGAAAAATGATAGAAAGCTGAGCACGTAAGAATTAATAATCTAAAAAATGACTTAATAAAAGCCATAGTCATATCAAAGCCAATTCGAAGGACAGCTTTTATTTTGAAGGATATTAATTTTATTCTTTTGTTCATAAACACAGCTACCTACTATGTAACCCACGCTTACAAAGCATAAAAGTAGCATGAAGGAAGATAACCCAGACAAGTAGCCAAATGAAGAGAAGAAAAAGGTTTAAATATAGTAGCCACCAGTTGATGCCTACTCACTATAATTACAAAAGGTGTTTAACTCTCAGCAAAAAGAGAGAAGTTAAAGGTCTTCTTAACAAGTAAATTCACATAATTCTTAGCAACTCGTATATAATTAATTTACAATATAATTTTTATACAATTTTTAAAACAAAGTTCAGAAAAAGAAGTAGTAATGCCCATTTGAATAATCAATAAAAAAGCAATAAATTTAAAGAATAGTCTAGAATTCAATTAAAATTTAATGGATGCATATATTAAATGGATAAAAACAAATTTTGTAAATGATTTATATTTATTAAAAAAATTTGTTATATTTTAAAAATCAATCCAATAAGTCATCTGATAAGAATTTAAATTAGAAGATAGAGAGAATGACTACTAAGGAGATAAATTAAGTTATAGATGAAGAATAGAATAAATTAGAATTAAGAAAACGGAAAACCAATAGAAAATAGACAATCAGGGAATAGAACAAGAAAATTATCAAGTATTATTCTTATTTAATAATATTAAATAAATTGACGAGCTATTGAAGAACCAATTCTAGGAGGACATTGGATTTTAAGATGAATATTTAGATGAAAATGCTGAACTTTAGAGACGACTTGAAAATATAATTTATTTTAATAAATATCTTAGATTTTAATAGTGAATAGATTTTAAAATATAGAGGAGGAAGATGTTGACTATGTATATTACTATGATGAAATTTGATGATTAATTGTAATTCTTTATTTAATTAGTTTTTGTTAATGAAATATATTGATTATTCAGCAAAAGTTTCAAGTAAAATAGACAAAATTAAACAATAATATTAAGTGAGTATAAACAAAATGAGGAGATCGTTATAAAGAAATCAAAAATGCAATCAAATAAGATTATGTTCTAATCAAGTTTTACTAATGTTTTTTTAACTGTAGCTATTTCGAATTAATTTCATTTGTTACTAATCACTCAACTAATTAACTAATTAAACATGTATTATTCTGATAATTAAATTTTATAAACTTTTCCAAATCATTTCTATTTTAGGGCATCTTAGTAGTTGTAGCTGTAGCAGTCTTCGAGTTTCTTAATCAAAATTTCTTCGATATCTTCAAGGTATCTTCAGGGTATCTTCATGATATTTTCCTCAAAAATCAAAAAATGAAAATTAATGGAGTTTAACAATAATAACAATAACAATAACAATAGCAACAACAGTAATAACAATAATTAAGTCAAAATTAGCTTTAATTAAAGAGCAGGAATTTTTACCAAAAAATCAAATTTTTCATAAATTTCAAGTTTAAAGTCTCAATGTTAAGGATGATAATTTAAGTGATGATAAAAATGAAGAATAAAATCAAAGATTTTAAGAATTTTTAAATTCTCTGGAATTTAAAAGTGCTCTTTAATTAAAGCTAATTTTGACTTAATTATTGTTATTACTGTTGTTGCTATTGTTATTGTTATTGTTATTATTGTTAAACTCCATTAATTTCATTTTTTGATTTTTGAGGAAAATATCATGAAGATACCCTGAAGATACCTTGAAGATATCGAAGAAATTTTGATTAAGAAACTCGAAGACTGCTACAGCTACAACTACTAAGATGCCCTAAAATAGAAATGATTTGGAAAAGTTTATAAAATTTAATTATCAGAATAATACATGTTTAATTAGTTAATTAGTTGAGTGATTAGTAACAAATGAAATTAATTCGAAATAGCTACAGTTAAAAAACATTAGTAAAACTTGATTAGAACATAATCTTATTTGATTGCATTTTTGATTTCTTTATAACGATCTCCTCATTTTGTTTATACTCACTTAATAGTAATGTCAGACAAATATCAAAATCTTCTTATCTGTCTGTATTTTTCCTCAGTGTTTTAAAAGGTGTTATTCATGTTCCCTGAATCAACAACCTTAGAGCTGCATTATTTAATTGCGTCACCAAGGCTTTGAGTATATATATAATTCTATTTAATATTCAAATTTATCAAAGTTCAAAAACTTTTTAAAGTATTATGGAAACTTTTTTTCTTTTCCTTCTACTTGAGTTCTGTAGGGATATATATTATCTATATAGTAAAAGCTGCTAAATAGGTTTTTAATTTAAAATTATAAAGTTATATTTTTTAAATTCGTGCTATTCATTTTAGTCTTAATTAGGCAACTGCATATTTGTTGACCTTGAGATTATTTTGATTGTTTATTCAAGTTTTTACATATCTTTCATCATTTAATTTTACAATAAACTTGGCTGATTTCTTTCCGTCTTTAATTTTTACTGCTATTATTTACTTTAATATTTCAAAAAATCAGATTAATCATTTTCATTCGATTTTAATGGCTTCTTTTAATGAGTTTGTTTGTTTGAAGTCAAAGTTCTATACATGCTGTCAATATAGAAGAAAAATTAAAGCAAAAATAAAATTGTGTCCATTTTCTGATATGTTTTAGTTCTCATAATTTAACTATTTAAAAGTACTGGCTGCAGTAGAGAACTTGAAATTTTAAGGTGCCCTGTATTTTATTGATTTCTGCTTTAATTTTGTACTTTTTTAATTTAGATTTATTGTGAGTTACTAACTTGTTAACTAGACTATATGGTATCCTTAGAATTTTCATTAAAATGGTAGCTGTTAGTGTTAAAGTTAGACTAAGTTAAAATGGATTCTTGAGCTATTAATCTTTCATTTCTTGTGGTTGTAAATTTTTACTGTCTTAATTTTTTTAACTTGCCTATTTATTCAAGTTTTGTTATATGCATTAGAGTTACTGATGAAGCTTTTCTCTTTAAGCAGTTTATGCCATTTTGACTCTGGTATTTGCGGAAATATCTCTAATCAATGTTCTTGGTTAAGATAAATCCTTATAAAGATTTTTCTAAATAAGCTATGTATTGCTAAATTTATTGGTACCGATACTTTTTCTTTGTGCCTAATACTTGTTTACTAAATTTAAAGATATTAGAGGCTCGATTTTTGTAACTTCAATCGGCTATTCTTTTAATACAAGGAGTTAGTTGCTTAATAAATGCATGCTTAATCTTCTATGCTTTCTTTTCCTACTCATAGCTTGGTTAGAAGAACAGACAAAAAGATTGTTATCATAAATTTTAAATTAAGGATTCATAGTTCTTGAGTGAGAAGATCCACTCATTAAACTTCTCTATCTATTTCTAAGAATGTTCTTTTCATTAAATAAAATGGAATTTTCCTTGTTTTAAATTTGTTATATATTCTGACTTGTGTTTAAGAAGTTACAGAAACTATTATTATTCATGAAAGATTGTTACAGACCTTTCTAGTTTATTGAGGAAATTGTTTACTTTGAGGTATCAAATTGATTTGTATCATGGACAACATTTTTGAATGGAGAAAGCGATTTTCTAAGTTGCATTCTATTATTTAAATTTTAAAAGGAAATTAAAGTGAGTTGAGTTTCCGATAGAGCTCTAGTTTTCAATTTTCTTTCTCATTATTCTAACCACTTAGCAGCTTTAATAGGATTCTTTATCAACAGCTACTTTAATTAATTTTTCATTTCTAGAAGTGTTACTTGGCTTATTTTGTTTTTGATTGCTTCGCACTTTGTTATCAACTTGGTTAGTTTGTAGCTTTATTTTCTTGTCTACTATTTAACTCTACTATTTTACTCATGTAATTAACTCCCATTTACAAAATATAATGAGATCAAATGCAAAGTGCCTCTTTGTCGATTTTAAAGCTAACTAAATTTCAACAGAATTCAAATATTAGTCTTTCAAAACATGGAACTATTAATCAGAAAACCTTTTTTGTCTCACTATTTTTTCTATAAGCCTCATATGTTTTAGTAAAATCTTTTGATTTACTTTTAATTAATTACTGATTTCGGGCCAAGAACCTAAATCTGAGAATCTTCCAAAGTTTACTAAACTGAGTAAATTTAGAAAACCTCTAGATTACGTCAATATTATTTTTGATGGATCAGGGATCTCACTAATCTCATTAAAGAGTTTCTGTCTTTCAATAAAATCGATTATTTTGTTAAATTCAAATAAACTTCTGTTGCTCTCTTCTTGCTTTGAAGAGGTAAAATATTAAGATTCCTAATTTAATTAAAGTTATCTAGAGTAAGGAGTTTAGCTTATCTGTTAAGAATCATTTTGATTCTCTTCATATTAGAATCGTTGAGTTACTGGCAATGTTTAGTAATGGTTTTGATAAGTGAGTTTATTATATTGCAAGTTTTCTTGTATTGGAATTTCCTCATCATCAAGTTTTATAGTGTCATTAATTAAGATTTAATTTTATTAAGGCTGCTTCAAATCAGG
>ARYC01008736.1:0-12632 GCA_000711775.1 Oxytricha trifallax
ACTATGAAGGTTAGAATGTATTTTTAAAATTGTGGTAAGCTCATCAGTTCTTCATCTGTAAATTAAGAGCCATCTTTTAATACACAATATAAAATAATAAATTATCAATCTTTTATGCTCTGTTTTACATTGTCAATCAGCTAATCTGATTAAGCATGATTTTTCAATAAATTTCTGGAATAATCAGAGGAATATTCATAAAGATCGAATTATTTGAAATGCGTCAAATTTCTCAATCTCTGGGAGAGTATCGATTATTGAAGCTCAATTGGCAAATTTTGTTATAAAGCTTATTCCTAATTCATACTTTCTAAGTGCTTTGCAAGTATCAGGGTTAGTTAATCCTCATATGCAAAGAAAATAAGAGATACAGTTAAAAGCGAAAATATTATTGGTAAAATATTATGACAAAACTTTGTGGACATTTTATTTAATTACAATAAAATTATTGATTAATTAATCTTATATAATTTGCAATTTTTTACTCAGAAATAAAGTTTGTAATATTCTATTTGTGTATCTTTACTATTTTTTAATTTTATATAGATATTATATAATATTTTATATTTAATAACATGTCTGTATATTAAGACTGTAAAGAATTATTAAATTAATGAATCAAAAGAATTAAAGAATGATATTCTAATTGTACATTAAATATTCTCATTATAATTGCATATTATATGATCACAAACTACAGTACAATTTATATAATCTATCTATAATTTAGTCATATCATTTTTGAATAAAAAAACTTATAAATTTTTTTTAATTTTTAAATATTACAACCTGAAAGAATAATTCTAGTTTAACAAAATTGAAATCTATCATACAGAACCTTTAAATTTTTGTATTTAAGCAAATCAATCTTTTCAAACGTTTTTATTATTTGATGGAAAGTATTTACCGTAATATCTCATGCATGTTATCACTTCGTTATCAGCTTCTTTACATAAATTCTAGTTGTTTTTGTTGTCTTAGTGACAATCAGTAAAAAAATCAATTAAATAGGGAGAAGAATAACTTTTATAATTAAATGAGAAATAAATATTGAAGAATTTAGGGATAATTGCTTTTCAAACCTGCAAGCATCTTAGAAAGTCACATCCTTATCGTTATCCCACATTCTTTAAGAGGTTATAGGTTCATGAATCTTTGCATCCTCGTTCATTGTATCTGGCTTCATTTCATCGTTACCGTACCTATTAAAATTAAAATCATGAGAATTCTCAATAAGAGTATTGTTAATGAATAATCGGTTATTTTGTTATTAAAATTCAACAGATTATGTTACTATTAAGTTTTGTAATTGTAAATAACTTTAAGATCTTATGCTTATTTTATAAATCATAACATAATTATATTCAAAATCTTATCAATTTTATTAACAGTATTTAAAAATAAGAGATAGGAAGCTTTTCTACCAAGCTTATGACAGTACCTATAGATTTTAGGGAGGTATATGAAAGATACTTCTAATTTAAGCTTGTTTTAAATATTTTTTCTACTAATAATTTTTTTCTGAATCAATATAAACTACTATTGGGGTAATTCATTTGAAGATCTTTGCATATTAAACTTATGATTTTATTACTAATATATAGCATCTATCTCTATTTAATAATATTTTTCCTTCCAATACCTTGAATCTCATTAAAATATGAGATTCTTTTTAAATTATTTCACTTTATTCAGTGTTATGATATTAGATAACGGTTGCTTACAATTCAATATGAAGCTCATAAAGGTGTGTTTAATCTATCCCTTTAAGAAAAATTTATGTTTTAGAAAATTAACAGACATATAATTTATTTTAAAAATATTTATAAATAAGTGACCAGTAAACTACCTTTTTTATCTATAATATCTCTGCACATTATATGATTGTTTAGAAGAAAAAGAAATATGTCAGCACATTTGGGATTACTTTATTATTAAATTTGCAAATTTTATAGAATTTGTTGCAATTATTTAATATTAGTGTAATTTGCTTCTCATACAATTATTTTATTAATACAATAACCAATGAATTGAAGAAATGAACCCTAAATAACAAAATCCCAAATAAGTAAAAGTACAAAGACAAAATCATGAATTAAATCTTACTTATGCGTGGCACCCTTATGTCCTCCACCTTCTAATGGATCGTTAAACAATTCTCCTGGGTGTTGTTTTTCTGGATCTCCAAACGTCAAATTTGTTTGATATCGTCTTCTTGCAGATTCCTTGGTCATAAAATCACATATAATGTTGCATATAAATTGTAATAAAATATCATAATGGAAGTATCCTTATCATTTGGATCGATTTCTCGAGCAGCTCCTGCTCGACCTGATTCACTGTGGTGACTGCTAGTGGACATAGGTTAATAAAAATTTAAACTAATTATAACTTTGATTAAATTTTGTATTGATATTGCTCAACATTTCAATTAGATTTTTCAACTATTTTTAATTTTAACCAAATGCTGTCGCCATCATATTTAAATATCAATGAAAAGAGTGAAAATTCTTAATAAAATACAGCTTGTCATTAATTAAAGGTAAAATTAATGTAAAATTATAATATTATTCAATGTTTTTAATTAAAACTCTCTTAAATTCTACAATTTACAAAACTCAAAGAGAAAAAGCTTAAGACTATAACATATTAAAGGACTTTCAGTATAACTTTTCTTTTCAGTTTAAAACTTTAAATAAAAAATTTAATAATTCAATAAATTATATATAAATTAAAGTTCAAAAAGCCATCGTAAAAATCAAACTATATCGCATAAATTCAGAAAATCATAGATACAGTATTCGATATAACATTCAATTTAAATTTAATTTATAGACAAATTATGAAACAAATAACTCGAAGTATGAAGTAATCAGAATAATCAATTTTGATCGATATTTTTTATGTTTAAATTTAGTGCATGATTATCTTTATTTTTTTTAGTAATATTTGCTTTGTCTTGTGAGCTAAGAAAAACTTCAAAAGTAAACTTAGATTCATTTTATATTTTTGCTTTATAGTTACCTTTTGATCTATGACATCGACCATTTAGTACTTTTGAGAAAGATAGAACCAATTCCCTTTGAAATCAGACATCTTGAGCTAAACTATATTAGACAAGAATTTGTGATAGCATTTCAAAGAAGAGAAAACTCTCAGGGATTTGTGAGAGGTAGCAACAATTTGGTGAAGAGTGAGATCTACTTCAGGGCTATTAAAGTCAAAGGTAAGATTCTGTAAAGTTATATGCTTAAATCATTTATACTTTGTAGACTTGCTTGAGAATGATTGGGATCAGAAGGGCTAACAGATTTTAATTCAACATTGTGAGCCATTTTAGGTAGAGTTTTCAGAGAGACAGGCTTTTCAAATTATGATTTAGAGAACTTTGAATTTTTCATAAGTCAATTTGATATCAATGAAAGACTACTAATTGATTCATGTCGAGATGAGTTCTTAACATAAGAAAGTTGATTACAGATACTATAATCATTATGTACTTTTCATTCATCAGAGTACTAATCAAACTTTAATTCTGAAGCTTATTGACTTAAAGAAACGTGGCTTAGTTTGTTAGAGATAGATGCAGATTGAAATAAATCAAAAGATTTTGACACTTGAATATCATTTTGATACTTTGCTGATGCAGTTCAGCTTCCCATTGCATATGCATGCATATATAAAATGATACAATTATTTGATTCAAATTTTCACGAATTAATAAATCATCAAATTAATTTTATAAAATAAACTCTACAAATTAGTTTTCTAAGTTTTCTTTACTCTTACAAATTTTTCTCTGAATAACAGTAAATAAATAGATATTTGAACTATAACCTACAGGCAAACACCAAGCAAGTCATTCCAAATACTAACTCAAAAAACTACTCAGCCTTTTTCTTCATTGATAAGCATTCCTTGGTGATTGCCAACTCCTAATATTCCTCTGAGATCTGGAACTTCAAAGATTTCTCAAAGAACAAGATTCTAGACTACTATGTAATGAAAGACCCTAAACATGACTGCCTTCTTAGCTATTTCATTCATGAAAATTAGGACTATGCACTTACTTTGTTCAAAAGGAAAGTTGTCACTATTGATAAGTAAACTTATCATAGTATCAATAATGAATGTTAAACATCAATCACAAGCAAAAGAATCATGAAATATTATCATGTATAGCCAAATAACTCTGAGATAAATCCTGAAGTAGACTTGCTAGATAGAAGTATTAATGAAACTATGAGAAATAAAATTATAAGCCAAGGCTAATATCAAAGACTATTCGGTTTTCAGGTTTTTGATTTTTAAAATTTAGATACTTTTTAGTATGGCAAACTTGGAGACTTATGCGATTTCATTGAATAACCAAGCAATCAAATTGATTTTGATAAAGTGAAAGTGAATTGCATGTGCTATGATTAATTTAGAGATTGCCTGATTATTTGCTTTAGTGATGGACAGCTAGTTAAATATTATTGATGTGGTTATGACTAAATAAAGAACAACTTAAAGTATAAAATAATAAAAATGTAAATAATGTCTATTTTATTAAATTAATGAATATATAATTACTAAAGTATAACTTAATTTCATAAATAAATAATATCTTCAATCCATTTGTAATGTACTTCTCTTTATATTTATCATGTGTCAATCAAACAATCTTCTTGGAGGTTTCTTAAGGTCATATTTACACAAAATATCGTCAATCACTTTCTCAGTGTAGTCATCTTCACTATCTAGCTGACCACTTAATATATTCTCAACTAGTGTCATAATTACTTCTTTCTTCACATGCTCCGGCACAAATTATAGCAAATTTTGATATAGAATTTAATTTTGATAAGGATATATGTATATTTCTATAATAGAGTAAATGTCGATTAAAATTGCAATTGCGTATAATAATCCTCTTTCTAAGATGGCATCATTCATTATACCGACAATTATGACTTATTTCCCTGATCAAAGAGTCTCTCTAAATATTTCATTAAAATTCTCTTGCGAGTGAGTTGCTCGTTACTTTCACTTTGTTTTTTATAGATAGAACGGATACTATTCAAGCACACTATAGGTTTCAATTGTGATAAATACTTATCCATCACCTTGATTTTATATATATATATATATATATATATATGCATAATATAATAATTAAAATGAATAGAATTATTCCCATATAATCATAAAAGGTGGAATATAATTAACAATAAATGAGATTGAATAATTTTGATTTTATTCTTCATGAGCAATATCTTATACTAATGATAATTCTTAGAGTCGATAACTCTCTGATACTCCTCAATATGTTTGATTTTATTTGAAACTATAAATAACTTCCCATACACGTTGCTTTACCCATTAATGCTACTTTATACTTCCTAATTGTTTTGTTATTATAATTTATTTGGAGAATTTAATTGTTATTTACTGGGAGATTAATTAACATATATATTATTATCGCCACCATTATTTAAGGAATATAGCGACTGCTAGCTGTTTTAACATTGTAACAAAGGTTAATGTGTATTGCTTTAAAATAGATCGATTTGAGAGTTAGACCTGGATTTTAAATTGTTAATATTTTTATTGGCATTTGAAGAGTGATACTGACTTTAAATTAGGTCTCTGAAATCGTTTATCAGGGGGAGATTTGAGAAGTCTTTCATAGATCCTTTATTTAAGCCAAACAAATTACTCTATAAGTGGTGGTTGTGATTTTGAACTTATCTCTGTTGTGTTGTGAGGGTTTGTTTTAAGTAATTTCTCTTTGCTTGCCTTGATTTTTTCATATCGTTAGCAATCTCTAACTTATTGTTATTATAAATCACTTTAACATTCATTACAGGTTCGCTATTAGTTGGGGATTTACTATTCATGGAGTTAATATTTGATTTTACGAATTATTGATTTGATGATTGTTATTAATTTTCATCCAGAATTCTAATTTCAGGGTGATTTGAAATGGGTTACATGCTTAGCAACATTTTAGAAGACCGTTAATTCATTCCAGGAGAAGAAGTGTCGCTACCTCTCATTATAGTGTTATTATTTTCCACAATTGTCTGCTTGTAAGATAAAGAATTTTAAGATGGGTGTTAGCTAATGTTTTAGCGATACTTCTTTACCAGAGAATTGTTGTTATCTAAGAGACTTTAATCTTACTAGAATATAGGCAGAATTTAAGTTTCTCTCAAGGTTTGATCTTCTTATTAACTCAATGATTCTTGTTCGACAAATTCCTTCATTTGAACTTAATTCTAGAGTTATTCTTAAGCTTCTTAATGATTTTGGTTTTAAGTATTACCCTGCACTGTTTTATTATAAAAATTATGGGGGGGGGCAACACCTGAACCAGTAACTTTTTTTCATATTTCTACCCTTCTTAAGACCCTGTAAATACATGACTAAGGTTCAATTAAGGACCAAAGAATCTTAATTCATTACTAAAATTTACCCTAGACTACTCCCTCGGATCGAAAAGATCAAGTTTATTTATAAATTTATCATGTAAATATTTAGTTAATTTGAAGATTTTTTTTAAAATATTTTTTTTATTTTTTCTTCTTGATTTTTGATTAATATAAGTTAGATACATTTCAATTCTATCCTTTTGAGGTATGCATAAAATGATAGAGTGATATACCATATCCATAATAAAATTTACCATCCACCATATCATTTTATGCATACCTCAAAAGGATAGAATTGAAATGTATCTAACTTATATTAATCAAAAATCAAGAAAAAATAAAAAAAATATTTTAAAAAAAATCTTCAAATTAACTAAATATTTACATGATAAATTTATAAATAAACTTGATCTTTTCGATCCGAGGGAGTAGTCTAGGGTAAATTTTAGTAATGAATTAAGATTCTTTGGTCCTTAATTGAACCTTAGTCATGTATTTACAGGGTCTTAAGAAGGGTAGAAATATGAAAAAAAGTTACTGGTTCAGGTGTTGCCCCCCCCATAATTATTGTTGATTGGATAACCACCAGTTTTAAAGGCAAATCTACCCTTTTGATAGGTATTCATTGGTACTCTTGAATGAGTTTAAGACCATTAACCATACTAAGTGAAATGATGTAACTTATCTAATTACTTCATAGAAAACAAGATATTCTTGTTGTTATTCTTATCCATTTAGCTCATGTTATCCTAATTGCTTTAGGGTGAGAAAGTTCGCATATAATCTGTCTTTTACATTGCTGCTTGTCTTGAATCGGAAATTTAAAAAAATCAGTATAATAAAAATATTTTTATTATTTTTACTGAATGCTGAATATCTACTTCTAATTGCAATGGTTATCCCATAATAAGTTCATCTTCTATATGACTGTTTCTGCCATCACCTTTTTATCCACTCAGTAATTAGCTTGAAAAAGAATGTGTAAGTGGCCTCTTAAAAGTGAAATACGAAGGTTTAGCGTTCTACAACTAATTTCTCATTTATTGAATTCTAGCAAATCTTGAAGAGGCTGCAGTACCACTCATTTGGGAGGCACTCTGGTTGTCCTAATAATTAGTGTTTTGAATTCCAACAGATGCATGAGTGCTTAAAGTACCTTGATTGTTCATTTGATTAATAGGCATAGCTTTACCTTAAAAAATCAATTAAAACCTATATCCTTTCAAGAGACAATTTTTAATTGTTATAAAATTTACCTTGTAAGATTCTCTACTTAAAAACAACAATTTCTTTCTTATGTGAATTGGATCTACTATGATTCTTTTGCCCGTATTCCCCTCTGCCTTGACTAGAATTCTCCTGATTACTATTTATTTTGCTTTGATGACTGCTCAAACTTGCCCCATAATTAATCTTGGTGTTTTAAGTGGCAGTGATATCAAACTGCTTTTGACTGGAGAGTGAGTAATTGGTGCGTCTGGGGTGATAAGACTGCTTCCCATTGAAATGATTAGCTGTCTTGCTTAAATTATTGGTGTGAGGAGAGTAGGCAGCTGTGTTTGATGATGCCTGGATACAGGCAAGATCTTAATTCATCATTTAAGCGATCAAATAATATAAATAAAATAATTTCAATTAATCTTATAATGAAGCATATTAGTATAGCTTATAAATGAATTATAACAACTAATGGCATGTATTTATCTTTTCGAGATTATGTTTCGTTTATTTCAGCCATGAGTTCCCTTTCCAGCTCTAAAAATTAAGTTAAAATAATAGGAAATTCACTTACATTCTTTCTTAGTTACATTAAGATTAGGCAACATGCCTTCATAGTACCTGAGAGAGTCATTATTATAATATATTATCAATTATTCTATGTCAAATAAAGCTATTTTTCATGAAATAAATAGATGAGGTAATTATTTTATTATTTCTCTATGTATCATCTGCATCATTTCTAGCAGCATTGCCAAATATATGTGAAACCCCACTTGAATGATTTTTCATATTGCTTTGATGTGAATTCGCAAGATTGTTGTAGTAATTGTCTAATTTCTATTCATATTTCTTTGCGAAAACATCTTGAGATTAGTTTCTTCGCTCTTGCTCCAACATTCGGTCTAGTTCCACTGCTTCCTCTATCTCCTTTTATTTTGAGTTTTATACTAATTAAAAATACATCTATAAATATTTATGAATAGAATTTAAAATCAATGCGCCAAATATACATTTTTTATTGTATAATAAGAGTTTCTATAGTTAAGTCCAGCTTTTTAAATCAAATGGCTTTGACTGATTCCATTATTCCCTGATCCCTGACCATACCCCTGATTATTATTTTTTAGATTATTATACTGTCTCTATTATTGAGCAGCCAGTAACTCCATTTGCACCTCATCCTCAACTGATCTATTATGAGTACCATTTGCATTTAAATTAGTGTAGTTAATTGGATTCAAGCCAAGAATATCATTAGAGGGGGTTTTACGGGGGTATTAGGGGATTTAGTTTTATAGTTTATTAGGTGTTATGAATGTATTGGGAGTTTATAAAGATAATTCATCATCTAGTTCATTTTCATCCTCCAGAATTACGTTGTTTTGATTATTGTCCATTTGCAAACCTCCATCCTAAATGATTGTTAATATTTATATTATTTTTACTATGCATAATTGGTTATATTATACACTTCCTAAATGATTAAACTATAAATTGTATCCACAGCATCTTATATAATGATAATTTGAGATATTATGATACCCTTGCCAAGTTCATTCATTTTCTCCAGTCGCTTTAATCTCTAATTCAATCTCTAAATATCGATATCTTTGGCTTTCGCTTGTTTATTTGCACTTCTGACCATTTCTTTAAGTACTTCAATTTCATTTAGTTTATCCTTGAGTTTTACCTTCAAATCTTTCATAGTAGTTTAAGTGATTTGACGCAGTTTCATATCTGCTTGAGTTAATCTCTTCTTTGTCTCATCTGCTCCTTGTGTCATTCTACGTAACAAACTTAAAATATAAAGTAAAAATAAGTCAAATAAAATGGTTAAGAAACTCTCCTTTTATTCTAAATCACTCTCTTTATATCTTAAAGTATCCTCAAGCATGAAAATTCTCTTGTTCTTTTGTTCTATGTTTTAAGTTTGTTCTTCAACTAGTATTTCTAACTCATTTTTAAAATTTAGGATGGCTTGAAAGTCCTGCTTCAATTACTCTGATTCTTCATGCATCTCCTGGAATCTTTACTATTGCTAAATATAGACAATATTATATGGAGCAAAAGTAATTAAATTCATATGATCCAATTACAACTATGATCACATTTTAAGTAAGAAAATTAATCAAACAATAGTACTCTTGTGATTGCTCTTCAAGTGTAACATTTCTACCTCTGTACTCTTTGATAGCTTCCTCACTTTCCCTCAACTGCCTGGTATATCTCTAAATCTCAATTTCCTTCTCACTTACAAGATTGAAAGCATCCTGGAGACTCCCATTTTTGGCGTTTAGTTGGTGCTGCATGTCCTCCATCTTTAGCTCCCAACTCTGGTCCTTAAATACTTCAAATTTTATTTAGATTATTAATAGTAATATGAATAAAATACCTGCTGCTTTAATAAATCGTCTATTTAAGCTTATTTCTCTCTTTATTGAGTTTTCAATGAGTCTTCTGATTTACTGACAAATTGTTCTAATCAATAACAATTTCTGAATAAAATGAATAAATAAACTGTTTTAAAATGATTTTAGCAGCTCATGATTTTGGTCATTTAAATCAGTTAATTAAGTCTCCTAATCCATTAAAGCTTTATCCTTCTCTTATATATACTCCTCCAATTCATTCATTTTCTTCTGTAGCTTCTAAATTTACTATGTTGTTTCAGTTTCCTTATGGTAATTGATACTAGTATTTATAATCTCAAAACCACTCATTTCCCTAACAATCACCATTTCTAATTCATTTTTAGGCTTTTTTACTTTTTCTGAAACTGGTTGAATTGGCGGATTTTACAATTATTAATCTTTAATTTAAGTTAATTCTAATGATAGGGTTGTCAGTTATCTCTCATAAACGTGATTTTGTTGTTATAGTTAGGCTAATTATTCTTTAAGAACTGTGTGATGTGAATTTGTGATCAGATCTTCACTATACTCAAGGGCTAATTTTACTTCTTCACCTATCTTCTTGCGTTTATATTCTAAAGTCTCTTTCTCCTAATTGTCTACATTTTAATTTAAAATTACATGCATATATTATTAAACGATTTCAATCATAAATAACCTTAAAAATAATAGATTAATATGATTATGAAATGGCATTTTCATGTTGATGATCCTTTTTATCTGATTGAAACTCATCTAATTGTAACTATAACTTTTTATTCTCTTCCTCGTATTACTGGCGTAAACCAATGAGTTAATTCTAGTGATTGTTATGCTCAGTCTCGTAGTATTTGATCTTAGACTCTAATTAGGTGATTTTATCAACTAATTAGTTCATCTCTGAGTTTTATCTTTAAATTTATAATTAATTTAAAATAACTATTGCCTTAATAAAAATGAAATTAATTATCTTTGTAGTTACTTTTCCTTGGGAGTTGCAGATTGCGATGCTGTTTTCTTTATATTGCCAATTAACTAACGATTTAAAGTAATATAATGATATTGCAATTTCTATCACAATTTGATAATAAGTGGAGGTTTGTCACTTTTATTATCTTCAGCATGTCTCTCTGATATAAGCTAAGTGGATGGGGGGTAGTGCTCTTATATAACTGTAACTTATTTAATATTTGAGATTGGGATGTCAGTCAGATGACTTTTAGGTGTCAACTGTGAATCTGAATTTTACTAAGCATTTATTTGTGTTATAGTTTTGTTCTTAGGAGTTATAATTTATAATTAACTCATTAATATTTAAATACATAAATAAATTAATTCTAAAATATTTATTTTCTATTCCCATAAGACTAGTAATCAACTATATTTATTATAAAAATTAGATAAAACCAATATTAATTATTATACCTCCTTAGACTGAGTATTATTTTCCATGTTAATAAATTTATTACAATTAAATTAAAATATAAAAAGATTAAGAAATATTTTAGGCAAAGTATTTAACTTAAATTAATGCTTAACTTAATAATAGTAAAACCTAGCTAAAATTATTTTAAATAACTTGTGATATAGTATAAACCAAATTTAATTATATTGCAAATAGTCTTTCTTATTAACTTATATTTCTGGATGCTAAATTTGAGTTAAAGCGTTATTATTATCATGATAGAATTTTACATGAAAGTAAATTTAATTACTTAACTCACTGCATGCTTCATTGTTTGTTGACGATTTTAACTTTAAAAAACAATAAATAAATTATTATAAAATTTTATAAAAATTACTTTTAGTAAATTTGCTTAAAATTATTTTTCAGAAATTCTTCTACTATAAGTCCAAATTATAGCCTTATATAGAATAATATAACTTAATTGATAAGGTTATTGATATTATTAGATGATTAGGTACCATTTGAGGCAATATTAAAGTCTCCCTTTTTTATATTTTGTATTAACTCCTAAACAACATTAAGACTAAGCAAGTCCTTTATGTTTAGTTCTCTGACTTGCTGATAATTTTGAGTAGCTTGAGACTACTGAGATGATGAGTTAAAGGATCTCTGAGAGTACATACTTCTAGTAGAGAGTGGTGGAATAACTTGATATTCGAAGGGCTAGTGGGATCTCTAGGTGTCAAGAATCAAACAGTTGTGATCGAGCTTCAATTCATTCTGGAAAATTCTTGCTCTGGAATGAGAATGACGATCGTGCTGTGGTGATTACATGTGATGAGGATTTTGGAATCCAAGCTCATTGTAATTTAGCACTGAGTCCTCAATCATAATCGGGGAATTGAAATCTTCAAAGTGTAGTAGACTTTGGTTGAGATAGCTCATTACTGCATCCTTTGTATTTTAATCTAAACCAATAACTCTCTCCAAATCATTCATCATAACGATGGCGAGGAAGAGGACAGCGTCTTGACTGTACAAGGATTTGCTAATAATTTCGTTCAGTCTCTCATTAGAAACATGCTTTTTAATGAAGTCAGGGTTTCCCAAGCTCATCAAAGTTTCAAAGACTAGTCCGAGATCTTGCTCTGACGATTCATCGGAGATCCTGGTGTACATTTTCTTGAGAATCAAGTA
>ARYC01008737.1:0-17749 GCA_000711775.1 Oxytricha trifallax
TTTATTAAATTAATTAATTTCTTACTATAAATCATAAATAATAATTGTAATTATACAAATTTTGAGAAACATCGGTTTGCTAGTTAAGTTATAACAAACTGTATTCCATTTTATAATATAAACAATAAAATTAATAATTAGCATTTAAAAAATAAATGGTATAATTCATTTAAAAGATAAGAGAATATATTAATATTAAATATTTAAATTAACTTTGGATAATAAATTTTTATCAATAGTGTGGTTTGAAGTAACAATTAATAAAATTTTACCATAATAAGAATTAATCTTAAATTTTTCAAATAAATTAAATAATATTATAAATAAATATAATTCTCAATCATAAAATGAATAAGAGAAGATGAGAAAATTCTCCAATGCATGCTAAGTAAAATTTAGAGAAAAGACTTGCCCTAAATTAAGAGCTTGATCAAGCTAAATCTCCAATTTTAGAAACAGAATCTGCTTTAATTAGACCTAGCCAAGAAAATTTAACTAATTTAAAATTTCATGAAAATAATAGGAAAGTTTTCAATATTGAGAGAAGGTCGAATAACAATTTTTAAATATAGCATCCTAAGAAATACTATTGTAGGAATACATTCGATTTTGGAAAATGAATAAAAATTATTTAATTAAACATTAAAATCATGGCAGTTATCAAAATTAAAGTGACTCAAAGTTCAAATCTAAAATGATTCTACGGTAGATTCCGCAATTTAGTTGGACTTTACTATTGGCAAAATTCTTGAATCATCCCAGGAAGCGAGACATTTTGATTTTGAGCTAACTCCGAAAAACAGTATAATGGGTTTTTCTCGTTTGGGAGAAGAGATAAATTCATTATAGCAATAACAACCACCGTCTCATTTTTAATGCGCTATCCAGAGAGTATAATATTGTTTGGGTTTGGAGACATTTTTCAAAAACATAATTAATTAATTTTAATTTTAATTTATTTTCCAAATTTGAATGTATTCATACAATAATGTTAAGTTGTTGGCTGTAATAAATATAATTTATAATTAAAAACATTTACATCTCTGAATTAAAATGATCACAAGAAAAAATGCAACAACAACAAAAAATTAAAAACAAAAATAATTAATTTGAGTGTATTATTTGCAAATACTTCTCAAGAAATAAAGGTTAAATTTAAAAGCACTATATTGTTGAGCATGACGATTAAGATTGGGACACATTAGATATAACAAAAGATTTTATGTTACATATAAAGAGGTAACTATAATTATAGAGAAACAAAGAAAGTTATAGACATATAATAAATACAATCAATATTGGAAAGATTTGTAGGAGCATCACATTCAAAAGTCGACAGATTTTGCAATGAAATATTTGGATGAAAAATTATAAATTTTTCATCCAAATAATTTGAATTGCATTAGATATTGAATAGAAATGGCTGTTTAAGATAATTCAACTTTTATGGTAGTTATTTAAATATAAGTGAGAAATAAATTAATAATGAGTATTGCTCCCATTCAATTTCTTGGAATAAGATAAGATTAAATATTTATATGCTAATAGTCTTTACTGCTCTAAAAGACAATATGTTAAGAGTTGCTTCACTTAATAGACTAAAAATTTCTCAAAATCAAAAATAGCAATTAATCTAAAATTAAAAATTTATACTCTAAAGACCTATTTAAAGAAGTATTCTCCTTCACCGTTACATAGTAATTAATTGTATATATATTTTTTAATTTTTTTTATCATGCAATAGAGTAGTTCACTCAATGGGCTATATTCATATTAAAATTTTCCCAATAATATAATGATTTCCTAATATTTCAAGATTGTGCAATTAAAGGGTTTTTAAAATGGTAATAATATAGAAGAGTCTAAAGCTGAAGAAGATGAAATATTTCCAAAATATTTTAGCATCCAAATGAATAATAATTAAGCAAGTCAGATTCAAGGAGAGATTATTATAGTTACAGTTTAATAATATTATGTCTTTATTTAGGTTATGAAGAATTCTACTTATTTGTATAGCATAAGAAATTCAAAAAAGAAATTCTATATTAATAAGATTGAACTTTAATATTAAAGAGGGAATTCAAATGAGAACTTGTTGCATTGAAAGCAAATTTTATGAAATAATGAATAGAAGCATTATTGTCATGCTAGTAAAAGAATTCACATTTGAAAAACAATACTTCAAAAAAGAATTATAGAGCTGGGTGCTTGTGAAATTTATAGTGTTTTGAATTTATACAATATATTAAGTAATTAAATAAAAAGTTTATAAAAAAACTGTTTTAAAAATTTTGTTTTATCTTTAAATATTAATTATCCATAGGTAATGCATGTATATATAGAATTTATAATTAAAATACTATAAAAAATGTGGGATAATATAAATAGAATAATATATAAACTTTTTCATTAAAATGAAATTCTTAATTATATATTTAGGGTACTCTACCGCATATAGCTTCTTTACAGTAAAGTACCTAATATATATTATTTTTAAGTGCAAATAGCGCAATTTAAATCTGCATTAGGATTTTAGATTTAAGTTTTACTAATAAAATTACAAATAAAGTGAAGTGTGCTTCTTGCGAATAATCTTAATCTTTTTGAAACATCCAAGTAATTGACGGCTTAAGACCAACGATCTAAGCCTTAGTTAAGCTGAGTATTCAGAAATGGGTAGTATTCATATGTGTAGCTACACCACCACGACATTACCTTTCAGATTTACTTGCATTTAGGGCATACCGACATTATTCTATTTTTGATAATTGAATTATGATTGCTTATATTGAAAAATACTCCTCATACTCATTATTTTGATACTTTGCTCAAATAAGCATAATTTCCTAAAGTTACTCATTTCACTTTGAGTGAGTTACAATTCTCTGTTTTTTCTAACCAGAATTGGATATATGCTTCAAAATGGACGGATTTATAATTGGCTATATAGATTAGAGATTGGTGGTTTGTAGTTTATATTTTAGAGTGCCAACTTTACTATTTTCTGTGACCTCTAAATCATAATTTTTATTTAAAGAGGATGATGAGGTGTTTTATTTCACTTGTGATAGTATTGTATTACTTTAAGGATCCTATAAATTGCTACTTTGTTTAAATATTTTTAATAAAATATTAATAAAGATAGGATCTCTAGGCATACTTGAATATTTAGATTTTATACATTTTGTAATTTCAAAATTGGCCTATTTAGCTAATTTCATGGGAAGAGCTCACTTGCCGTGAGCCTGAGCTCACTTGCCGTGAGCCTGAGCTCAATTAGTTCTTTTGTATTTATGGCATAATATTCAGTGTTCTCCGATCCCTAGATGGCTTAAACTATTCCCTGTATCTTGTGGTCTAGCAAGGTGATCGCTGATAATCCCAAGCAGGCTTTTAAGACGTTCGTTAGATGGCGGGTGGCATCGATGGCAAGGAGAACAGTCAAATAGCGAGTGCTGGAAGGAGGAGGACGGCCTGCTCTTATTCAGGGAGGACATCTGGTCGTCGACCAGCATTTGTAGTGTGGAGAGGGGAGAGAAATAAAATTTAATTTGACTTAAATTATACTAGTATACTTAACAAATCATTTAAAACTGAGGTTGCTCTTAAATAGTGATGAGGGTCCTGTAGTAGTAGTAGTAGTAGTAGTAGTAGTAGTAGTAGTAGTAGTAGTAGCTGTAGGCCTTTCTTTTAAAGCAACCTATTTTTTATTATTATAATTAAATCATTAATCAAGAATTAATTTAAATTTGATTAACTCCGATTCTAACAGCTATAACATCTTTTATAGGTATTCTTTATGTGATTCTTTAATTATAAAAACTAGCTTAGTTGGATTTGAAACTTATTTATTAATTAAACAAAGCATCTATTAGAGATGAAAGTGAAGTTTATCGACTTATTTAGATAATTAGGTTTAATATTAATCTCAAAACCCTTATTTGATTTAATTTTTACTTTATAAATTTAGCAGTAAACTCTTCTTTATTTAGGATTTTTCTATCTTTTACACATACTTGGTTTTATGGTGTCAATATTTGTACTTTAAAATTGCCTTTAAAATTCTTGATATATTTTTTTGATAGTCATTATATAAGTTTACAATTTAATTAATAATTATGTTGTGAAAAGTATAATAATTATCTCAAACCTAAATTAAATATTTATAACCAGGTTGCTCCACAAATATGTTTCTAATGCTAGGTTTTAATTACTATTAGCTCTGAATTTGAAGAGATGATAAATTATTGAATTATTTTTTAGCCTCAAAGTCCTTTGATTTAATAGTGCATTAAATTGATTATCATTTCTGATCAGATTTAAAGTATTTTGCTCATTTCTCTCTCGCCTAGAGAGCTGAGATGTTTCATCGTCATTTTTTCTTGATCTTACCAACATGTATAAAATAATGGTATATCTTACTAGACAGCAAATGCGTTAAGAGAGTGATTGATCTTATTGATTTATTTTATAAGACTAATTTAAATTATATATTAAATTAATTGCAGAGATTTTGAGTGCATAGTATTAAGTTCATGCACGAATAGGAAGCTGCATTAACGTTCAATACCTTTATATCAAATTCTTACTTGAAGAGATACATCAATATTGAAGCTTATGATCAAAAGGATAAGATTTAAACTCTTGCTATGCTTGGTGGAATCAGTGAAGATGAATGATGAGATTTACATTTTTTAACTTAGATCAATAAACACTGAAACATTTAAAGTTTTAGCAGTAGCTGAGAGATAAGTATGCTTACTAAAAATCATCTTTTGTAAATAATTTTGCAGTGCTTAATGCTAAAGACTCCATGAAGGAATATTAAAGGCTATATAAAACACCTGAATTTAGCGTACTTTACAATATTCAATTTAATGAAATTAAGTTGTATCGAGGCCACCTCAAGAAACTTCTACTATGAGACTTGATTCACAATTTGAAAATGATACGGTAGACTAAAGGAAGAGTTGCTGGTAAGAGTTAGAGTTGAGAAAGCTAAGTTGTGTTAAAGAGAAGGGAGATTGTGTGTTTATAAATAAGTATTAGATCTAACGAGTGTTTGGTCGCATATCAAATGAGCATTAAATTTATTTGGCTCCGCTTCCTCTTACTGCTTACTTTCGTCCACGGAATTCCTCTTTGAGTCTACTCCTGAATCGATCATCATCTTATCTGGCTTTTAAATATCTTTGAAGTCTTTTACTTTATTATTGATAAAACACAAACTTTATGTAATTTCTACTTCTGCTTGAACTACAGGCTACGCCAACTTCGTGGCAGTTAAAATTTTGCTGATTAATGATCTTTTAAAATTTTATCTTTAGGTTGAAGTGTTGGGAATGGAATACTTTTAGTTTAAGTTAGAGTTTTAGTAGTACAATAAGTTCGAATTTGATGATAAATCGAAATTTTGAATATTCAAAGAAATCAACAAATCGAATGATGAAATAAAATGTAGAATATTATTCTTATAATTTTAAATATTAATGATTTTAAATGGGGTAACTAAATGGAGTGGAAGGCAGTGCTTGCAGAGTTAGATAAGGTTGAGGATTTGACGTTAATGCTGCAAGTTTTGTTGAGGTCTTCTGATGTTTGAGTGTTTTTCTCAATGGTGTGATTAATTATTAATTATATACATTAGGAGTTAGTCGCAAAATTTTATTTTTTTCATATACTATTTATTGAATGCTTTTTACACAAAAATGCATTTCAGTTTTTGAAATGCTAAAATCATATTACCTATAACTAACACCTTTAAATAATGTTGCTTTTTATAGCAACTTTATATTTATAAAATATAGCATTCTATTTTGTCCCGCTGGCTGTCAATTTAAATAGTATTATAAAAAATAATTTGGTATCCTATGCTATATACTTCCTGAATTAATCATAGCCATTGAGCAACCTCAGAATGGAAGACTCTCATATCAATAACTTGTCTAGGCATTAATCGTCTAATCCTCAACTGATTCTTAACTCTGCCACACTGCTCCTTCCACTCCTATTTAGTTACCATTGTAATAATTCTATTAATATAAATATATATAATATATATTCTAGCATTTTATTTCATCATTCGATTGGTTGATTTCTGTGTGAATATTCAAAATTTCGATTATCATCAATTCGACTAAAAATTTTATTTTACTATGAGTATATTAATCATTCATTTCTGATACGTACTCATATTCTAGGCCACTGATCATATGTTGCCATATTTGAATAATAATAATTCAGTTTATAATTAAAAATTAATATTTAAATCTAATATTGTAATATTGTTTTACTTGAAGCACTCCCTATCTCTTTAATTTGCTACGCTCTTTCATAAAAATATCTATATAGCAGTACCAAATTTTTCTATAAAGTTAGAAATCTAAGCTTACTTGAGATGAATGGGTGCTTCTATTTCGCAATTTTAATTCCTTACTTCATTTTCCTTCAAGAGATGCATAGCATTTCTTATGAGCCTCTTATAACTTCTTTTAAGTATTCTGGTTTCAAGGTTCCAAGAACGGCAAATAAAAAAGATTTCTCTCTGGTAACTTATTAGAGTGAAGAATCTTTACAGTAAGTGTAGAGCAACATCTGAATTACTAATGCATAATCGTAGAAGTTTTTTACTGATATTTCTAGGTAGTTAGGAATCTTTGTCATCTTTATTTCATTAGTCTTAAAAGATTTTTATCTTCTCTTAATAAAGCTATTAAGAATGGGATTTTAGTTTGTCCACTCCTGAGTTAACAATAACAATCCAACTATGGATAAAAAGTAAGTGAAAGGAAATACTTACCTTGCTAAAAGAGTATCGGTAGAGGTCCTCTTTACTCCTAAATCTTCCTATTAAATCTTGAAAATATATAAATTCTCTTCATTGCATCATTCATATATTCCATCTTGCCTAGTAATGCTAAAATCAATTTGAATTATTGATATTTATTCTAAGTATACTAAATCTTACTACTAAATAGGTAGAACTAACTGAAGATCAGCATGAATAGATATACGGATGCATTAATATACTTACTTAAAGTTATAGAGATTGATTTCCATTTTTATTAAACTTTCCCCATTAAATTCCTCCAAATAATGTTTAATTATTTTAGTAAGACCTCCAAATTAGATTCAATATTGATTTGAAGGACCTCCTAGAGAAACAAAATTCTTATAGGAACAATTTAATTTTCTAAAATTTAAATTATTCTCATAAATTTTTCAATATACAGCCTTTTATGATCTATCATTTTCTCACCTTCAGCAAAACATTTATAGTATACTGCCTGGATTTTATAAATATTATAATAATATCTAAAAGAGTAATTTTTTCTTCAATAAGGTGATTGTAAATCTATTATTAATTTTAATCATGAATTTAATTTGTCTTAAATTATATTAATTTATCAAATAATAAAAAAGAAGATTTCTGAGGTTTCGAACTCTATTCAAATGAATTAGAGCCCTACGCGCGTCCCATTTGAACATTGTTATAATTTTTGATTTTTAATATCTGTTTTTTTACTATATACCCCTAAAAAATAAAATCCTAATCTATTATTCCATGCTATTGTATTCATGTTCGAAATTCTTCAAAAATAAAGAGGAAAAGCTAATAAGTTTAGAAAAGTTCATAAATAGAAAAACACTAGTACAATTTAGATTTCACTAACTGTCCAAAGATGTTCTGATTAAATCGAGATGAAAGTTAATAATGCCTCCCCTACTGGAGAATCAGAGACTGAGATAAATATAGAGATCCAACCTTAAAATCTATTAATTTTTAATGAGTCCAGGTTTTACTCACTTCTCCTTAATCCATTTCATAAGTAAATGCTTCAAAATGCAAAAATTATTTTTATTAATAATTGCTAAAATAGCAACTTATATATTCCTGATTTAAAATACGAGTAATTAGATTAATAATTGTTATTCACTCAATTTTTCATATTTTTTTATTAAAAAATAAAACTGTGCACTAAACTCTTATGAAGATTAGCATTGAATGAATCAAGTAAATAAATATTATTGTAGGAATACATTCTATTTAGGGAAAT
The DNA here is from genome assembly GCA_000711775.1 of Oxytricha trifallax. Taxonomy (NCBI): domain Eukaryota; phylum Ciliophora; class Spirotrichea; order Sporadotrichida; family Oxytrichidae; genus Oxytricha; species Oxytricha trifallax. The sequence continues at coordinate 8,058 of ARYC01008737.1, forward strand.
TAAAATTTAATCCAAATTATTTAATTATTTATTACCTTCAGTTAAATTATTGGAAAAATATCAAAAAATTCTGGCAATATTTACTCTCTAGATAGCGTATTACAAATAAGACGGTGGTTGCAATTGCTAGAATGAATTTTTCTCATTCAAGAGGAGATAAACCACTTTTACTTTTTTTTGGGGTTATCTTAAAATCAAAATATCTCTCTTCCTGGCATGATAGAGGGATTTTCCAATTGTAAATCCAGCTAAAATCTAGAGACATAACATAGAATTTAAATAAATTTGAATTTAAATCACTTTAGGAATAAAACTGCCATGATTATAATATTTAATTAATTTAATTAAAATTAATTTCCTAAATCGATTGTGTTCTACAATATATTAAGTAACCCAAAAAAGTAGTGACTATATATACTTTTTCTCAGTAGAAACCTAGTTTTAACAATTTAACTCATCTAGCTTAGATATTTTAATTTAATGTCAAATAGAACTTCAAAAGAGAAAATGCAAAACAAATGAGGTAAAAAACCCGCAATTAATCAATATATTTACAACATAAAGAAGAGTTGTTCTGCAAAGATTCCAATAATAATTTATTGTGTTTACCTCTTTATGAGGATAAAATAGAGAAAAGAATCATCATGGACGGCTTATATGCATTCACAATTTATCGATTAGGTTACTTTATTGCAGATGACTTAAGGGCAAAGTTTAGGGAGTGAAAACATATAATTATGCCTATGCCATTTTACCTGGAAGATATCTTGAATCTTTTAGGGTTCCCCTTCTTGACAATAAATTTCAAAAATAAAATACCTATAGAGTAAAGCATATTGTAAAAGGAATAGAAGGGCTTCACAAACTTGGCTATGTCCGCAGAGATTTGAAGCCAGAAATTATCATGTTAGATTTTTAACTTCTTAAAGTTTATATAATCGATATCAATAGAGCTCATAGAGTGCAAGCATATACTTTAGGAAAAGTATTAGGCACTCCATGATATTTCTCAGATAGAGAAATTTGGAGGGATGGAGACGCTTCTTGGAATGCATTAGCATCAATAATCAAAGTGAATGACATGTCAAGAACCGATTACTTTAGTTGCAAAGTGAGTGAAATTCAAAGAAAAGAATAAAATAATATTTAGAAAAGTAAAAGAATGGTAGAGGTTTCAGAAAGCAAGCTTACTTAACTATCATCAAGCCAAGAAATGATAATCAAGTTAAGATATATACAATCAAACAGGATCTTAAGAAGTTAAATTCAATGAACTCTCACAGATACTAAGTTTATGTTTGTTTGAATTGCTAAAGAAAATCGCTTATATACTCGCTGAAATTACTAATATTAAAACCATAAACCCCTACATAAACCATTATAATGTAAAAGCCGCTAATTGTTATATATTTCAATCAGAGACTCAATAAAACTAATGAAGGAGTTTAGGATTTTGAATCAATGAGATCTTCTATACAAAAACCGTCTTAGTTTGGTATCAAGTTTATTTATTGTATTTAATAAGGTCATTGGTCTAGTTGAAAGTGTGACTCTTTGGATTGTATGGTTCCCTCATTAAATGGATTTTATTTTAAGTAAGATTTTTATACTAAGGTTCTGCACAGCTTAATTAAATGAGCAATTTGTAAGTAAGAGACTTTTCTTCTTATAATTTTCAATATTCCTTATAATTGTTTTAAATTTTTTAATATTGAATTAATATAATATGATTAAAATTCATAAAGTTTTATTTAATTTTACAATGAATAATAAAGGCTTTGTTTATTTTAAAATATTATTTTTAAGCTTCTTTTTACATTAATTTTCATTTATTGTAGAAATACATTTGAATTTGGAAAATTAATTAAAATTAAATTTAATATAAATAAAAATCGTGGCAGTTAAAGTTAGCCAATTTGAACGATCTTGGGCTCATTCGATAGAGAATTCAAAATTAGCTGGACTTTACTATTGGCGGACTATTTTATCGCATCACTGTAGCGAGATAACTTAAGTTTAATGTGAGGGTACAATTTAATGAATTTAGAGGTGTTTAATTAAAGTCGAGTTATCTCGCTACAGTGATGCGATAAAATAGTACCGCCAATAGTAAAGTCCAGCTAATTTTGAATTCTCTATCGAATGAGCCCAAAATCGTTCAAATTGGCCAACTTTAACTGCCACGATTTTTATTTATATTTAATTTAATTTTAATTAATTTTCCAAATTCAAATGTATTTCTTCAATAATAATATATATTTTTAATATTATTATTGTTTCAAAGTTTTTACTTTTAAACTTTCTTATCTTTATATATACTAATTGTTAAATGGCTTAATGTTTAATTATTATAATTTGATAAATATTTAATGTCTACCCATGTTTTTTTATACTTATATAATTTTATTATATAATATCAAGATTAATTAGGAATATAAACATAAAACTATTTCAACAACATAAAAATGATTCAAATATTGCTATTAATATATATTTTCTATGAATTTAGAAATATTGATTTACATTGAACCCCAAAACATATTTATAGGTTATAAAAACAGAGATTTATCACCAATTTTCAATTATAAATTTGAATTTATTATTTTTATTATTGTAAAGCTACTGTTCAATTTATTGATATATACTCATTATTATTAAATTATTATTAATTTTTTATATGCTACTAAAATCTTAAAGTAATGCTTGAAACTGTTTATTAAACGTAATAATTAAGAATCAAAGTTTTGTATTTACAACTTGAAATTCTGGCTGAAATATCTAAAAGATATATCATTTATAATAAAATTCATAACGATTTTCCTTATTTGAAAATCTGCTTTTAAGATTAAAGTTATATTTTATATTAAAATTGTATTTTATATTTAAATATGCTCAAAAGCCCTTTAAATGAGGTAAGTAAATTGAATAATCAAAAATAAGATTAAATAAATTTCTGATAAGAATTAATTTAATCAATTTTATTAATCATGAAAACAAACAACTTGTAAGGTTTACATGCTACTGATATTACTATTTTATCTCATGAAAAAATTTAAAAGCTTGGAATTAATTTATTGAAAATAGTTTTAAGTTATTAATTTATTTATTATTGTTCATTTTTTTTAAAAATTACTTAAACAGCAATAATCATCTTTATATCCTATAAGAAAGAATTAAATAATAATATTAAAAATTAATCTGATAAAATCTCAATGACTTTCAATTATAAATTTAATGGAAAATGCGTTTTTAGCTCCAGTTACTCCTTTCTTTTCTTTTTTATTTCAATTGGAACTATGATTTCAAATTATTTTTTTCATATTTTTACTATTGCTTATAATAAAAAGTGAAATTTGTCTGAAATTTAGATTAAATTAGCTGGAGATATGGTATATTTTTATTTTCTTTAAATTTAGTTGTGTTAAAATTCCTTTTTGTCTTGAGCTAAATTTATTTATGGATTTCATCTAGATTCTCATAAAAATGAATTATTCGTTGAACTAGATGTCTAGGGCAACTATACTAAAAATTACAGTTTGTTACTCTTTAATACCTTGAAACTTAATAATATTTTCCCATTTTCTAAATTAGTATAATTAGCATAGAATCTTTAATATGGTATTTTCTAACAAATTTCAAATATCATGAAATAAAGTTGAACAGTAGGTTATCGTCTATTCTTAGGTAAAGCTCAATTATATTCTTCTTAGGTTATGATCATTTTTTTAGTCAATGCTCTTTAGTTTTTAGATATAAGGTATGATTATAATATTCTATAGTTCCCAGTAATTTTATTAATAAATTCTATAGGGTCCAACCATTAATTAAAAATACCTTCATTAAAATCCTATTAATCAAATTAAGTTAGATTAATTTTAACTAAGTACATTCTTACTTAATGAGTGAAATTTTCATAAAGTTCGATTCTTTTCTATTTAACATAGAGGTGAAAGCACCATTAAGTCCCCATTCTCAAGGATCATAGTTTGAGGTTTCTAAGCAGGGTTGGAATCTTTATTACTCTATAATTTACAAAAATGTTTAAATAGACATTAATATAAATTCGGCAAGACACCCAAAGAAATTGTTTATGCTAATATTGGGATATTGGGAATTAAATAATAGATGCCCGTGAGATAAGTATGCAAAGAGAAAAAGTGGCTTATTTTATAAAAACAATATAGCATCATTTATCTTTAAAAATTTATTTTATGGTTTGACAAAATTAATAACAAACATAATTTTAAATGATAAGTTAAATTTAAAGTCAAATCATGAATTTTTAATTATATTCCTTAGTTAAAATGCCTTAAATTGAAGAAATAAAAGATTTATAGTTCTTAAACATTAAATGCTAGCAAGTTAAATTTCTTATCTATCTCTCAGTAATAATGAATAAAAATTTGAAATCAATTTCAAATTGTATTCAGATTTAATTTAAATTGAATTTAAGCCATTAAAAATATTTTGATTCTTTATATCTTTTTTTTTAAATAAAATTGAATGTTACATTTTTTTAACCTGTTCATAGACATAATAAAAAAAACAAATCATAAGAACGGTTTGTGATCTCTCAAGCAGCATTAAGACGTTGAAGTTATGCTGTTTAATCAATACTATTTTTCGTGAAAAAACCACATTCTTGCATATCAAAGTTAAATACTCATATAAAACTTAAGTGATATTATTTAAAAGATTATTTTTTAATTTATAGTGGTAATTGGATTTTATCATAGAAACCAGGTTTCCTTTAAAGTTTATTTATGTAAAGATACAAATTTACGAATTGACATAGCACCAAGTTTTGGAGTGAATTTAATTATACACTGCCTATTACCCTATTAAATCTTAATGCCTTAACTAATAATGAGTATAGGTCTCAAAGATGCAAATATTAAGCATAAATAGTTGAAAAATATTATTAAAAATCAAAATAATTTCTCTTGGAAGGAAATATTTCTGATTTATTACAAAAATTTTTAAAAATTATTATTTTTTATTGAAATAGAGTTGATATCCTATATTTATCAGAGATATTATATTTACTGATTCTTCTAGAATAGCTTAATTTTGAATCAAATTTGAAAACTTTTTTAATTAGTGCATGTGAACTTATTACCAATAAGCTATTATTATGCATGAATTTTTGAAATTAAATTTTTATTTGAAATAAAATAAAAACAGAAATTATATTCATAAGTCTTTAATTAAAATAAAAAAGGAATGGATTGGCCCTACTCCAATATATTTGTAAGTAAAATTGTCTCATTTCTTCATGATTTAAAAGAATTCTTGATAAAACTGCTTACTTTATTAAAAGATTCATAAAATTACTTATGCTCATAGAGAATATACCAATCCTTTTTTAAATTATTATCACATTTTTTAAGGATCATTAAAATAATATATGATTATAGGGAGACTCACTGTAATACTATAATTTACAATGTACATATAGAATTCTAATTTAAATGAAAATGCAAGGAAATACATTTGGTTGCTAAACACAAAATAGTTTAGGAAAACAATTTTAATAAATGATATTAAAAATACAAATAATTACAGTTAGTATTCTGCAATAATATGCTAATTAATTCAATGCATTTTTCGCAGTTTATATCACATCTCTATATTTATATTTACAACTCTGATTTTAATGACCAGTAATTCGCATTTTGTTTTTATAATTTCCCTATATTTTGTATTTTATCAATAATTACTTTTCCCTAAAACAAAAATTTAATATAAACTAACTATATAAATGAAACATTTAAGTCAATTGATCTCTAAATGCAGTTGATTCATGATAAATATTTTGAAATATTTAAGAATTAAAGCTTTGTAATTAATTAATTTAAAAAATATTAAACGGTAGTCATCAGGCAGTAGGTTACTAAATTAATCTTGTTTACGTAAACATATCTAAAAAGTCTATATTTCAGCAATATTAGTCAGCAGGAATCACAAAGGCAAAATTATAGAGAATTCAGATGCCAAAATAAAGAATTGTAAAATTAATGAAAATATTGGAAAGATGGTTCAAGATAAGAAGGATATTTGAGATAAGAGGTAAATGTACCTAAATATGACTTTTATATAATCGTTTTATATTATTAAACTAATTAGTTTTTCATTTTTAATATAATTTGTTCACTTATTTATCATAATTGTCTTGTAAAATAAAAGTATAAAATAATGATTTATTTATAAATTTAAATTATATAATATTTAACAAAATAAATATATAACAGGTATTATTGGCACTCTTTATAAATCTTTTTTAAATTAAGCAATGATATATCAATAAGTCTTCAATAAAATTATATTTAATTGGAAATAGGATGTAAATTACATTATAGTTTTGTATTCAAAAATACTATCCCTTATTGAAGTAATTTTGCCTCATCTCAATATAAGTAGCGAATATAGCTTTCATGAATTCACAACTACTTCAAAGCATGTGGTTCACACAGATCTCACTAGATTGGATACAAGTCCACAACAAAACAAAGTCAAATAATATAAAAATTAATTGATTAGAGAACTAAAATGCTACATTTCATATAACGTCTTAACATTGCAAAATCACTATAAAAAATTAGTGGCTTTAAATGATCACACGATTATTTAAATAATTTTGGTAACTCAAAAAAAACTTTAAAACCTATGAGTTTTGGATATATTAAGAAAATTAACTTCAAGCAATTATATTTGATTCTATTTTTTATTGTAAATTAAAGAAGAGTTTTTGCCTAAAATTATTTAACATTTTAGAATTTACAGTAAAAACAAGGATTTTAATTATAATATTGAATTAAATACAAAAAAAATAATATAAAAAATTAAAACTATAAATAAATAAACTCATAGTTTTTTTGTTACATGCTACTTTTAAATATTTTAAGTTTATTATTTTTAATTTTAAAATAAATAATTATTTTTGAGTATTTAAATAATTTTAACTTTCTCTGAGAGTCGTATCGTCGATCCTAGGTCTGCTAATATAATTGAATTAAGTATTTAAAGTGAGTTAATCTAAAATTCGATAAAATGAGAGATATTGAAGTAAGAATATATTAATAAATATTAATTTTATCAATATATAAGCATGAGAAATGGTAACATAGTTTAAGATTTTAAAACCTAAGTCTAGTATTTCTAAGCTAATTATTCCCTTAAATTATAAAAGATATTTCCATTTTAGTTATTTTCTCGGAATGTAAATTATAAACTAATTTAATTAATTTCAGAATTGTAGTAATATTTATATTTCAAAATTTATGATCTATAGTGATAAAAGATCTTTGATTCACAGTTACAAATGGAAAAGTATGCTTTATATTTTAGGCATCAAGCTTCATATCATTGGACCTCAAAAGACCAGAATGAGATCTTAAATACCAGAATTTATAGGGATCATATTGACTGTGATAACAACTAACTTAAAGTGATCTATTAAAACATCAGTAATCTTTTTTCAAGTCTTTTTAGAATGCACTCAAATCATAAAATAATATTTTGATGCCGCTAAAAAGAATTAATAAAGGCAATCACTTTGCATCGAGGAACAAAGCTAGTTAACCTTTATTTTAAGCTTACATTAGCAAAAAATAGCATTAAAAACAGTATTCTCTTAAAAATATGATTATTAGGCCTATTATTAGGATAAAAAAATTTGCATTGACATTTGAAAAGTTGCGATAGGTTGGGGTAGGGAATAAAAGAAGCTTTGATATCTACCTCAGGACACCTGAGTATAGTGACGCAACTATATGATATCCTTTGCCTGATTATAGCGATGGTCTTATCATCCCCGTACATTCGTTTTTATCCTTATCTATAATTGTTATAGTGATTTTGGATGAATACCATAAACATAATTTGAGGACTCGATTACTCATATAAGCAACTTTGAAGTAAATAATCACAGCATTTGTGGAGGAGGAATAGCAAAATTTATGTTCATTTCAACTAATACTATGCCAACATGAAAATGATCCTACTATTTAAAGACTCCTGAAATAAAAATGCCAATTCTCATCTTAGTAATATCTATGATATAAAGTCAACATAAAAAAATAGTTGACTTAAAACAACTATTTAAAAACAATTAAGTTGATTATCTTAACTTTTATTAATTATCAGCATAATATAAAATAAGTTCTTCCTTAATTACATATTGTTAATTAAATCAGTTATTTAAGTCGATTCGATAATAAATTTAATCACACTAGATTTTTTTGATAATTCGATAACTAGGTCTGTCTTCATTAGATTTTCTATAAATTTAAAATAACAAAGACTTGATATATTCATGATTAAAAATAAGGAAAATATAAATTATTAATTATTCTATTAAAATTAAAATTCAAACTTATTATACTAATCAAAAATGGAAATCTCTATAATATTGTTTAATCTTTTTCTTCATCATCTTCGTTATCTCTAAAGTCTTCTAAGTCCCCTGTTTCAGTTGCCTAGCCGATAGGCAGGACTACTAAAACATAAAAAAAATTAAAAAATAAATCTTTTTTGTAACTTACATTTTAAGTGAGTACTGTACTTCCACCTGTATCTGATCTATAAAAATGCATTTTACTATATTCAGTTTATGATTAAATCAATTAATTACTTATTAAATCATGATTGCCTCTTTTTAGGTTTATTATTTCAATTAAAATAACAAAAAGACTGAGCATAGGAGAAGCATAAATATATTTTAACATGTATTTAATTTAATATGAAAAAAAATCATTTTAAAATTAATTAAATGATATATAATCTCTCTTATGTTCCAATTTATTATGTTAAATATTCATGAATATCTTACTATTTTTAACTAAACTTCTAATTTTAAGACACATCAAGCTGTTAAGTTCTTATATTAAATTGTAGCTCGGGATATTAAAAAACTACCAGGAAAAGAAATTAAAATTTTTGAGTTTGCTAGTTGATTAGCAAAAACAACCATAATATACATAATTTTATTATATTAAGACTACTGTAAGATTCTTTTTTTATATTTCTATTCTTATGCCACTTTTGACCAATTAAATGTCTAATATCAATAATCTCTTTTGGGTATTATGAAATAGCTTCACTACACTTCTTGCTCTTAATAATGGAATAAAAACCTAAATAAGAAAATAATATGTCATCCTCACTCTATTATTTGCTAAACAACTCTCCTAAATAGTTTTATATTTAATCTAAATGCATTATATTCTACTTTCTTGGATAGATTAATCTAACTGGATTCAATTAAAGAAGATTAATATATCCTGAGGATATTTTTTGCACACTAATTTCACTTTTTTCATTATAGTGAAAGAATAAGCTTTTATTAAAATATCAAGAAATTTATCCCCATTTATAAATCATATCATTCTAATTATTTACTGAGAAGTGTTTTTAAAGCAAAATACTAATGTAATTCTAGCTCTATACGATTATAAATCCTAAATTATTAAGAATTTAATTGGCAACAAATTTTAAATTATAAACTAAACTCCTAGCTTTAAATAATTAATTGACTAGAATTAAAAGGTAATTTTTCAAAATTATAATCTAATATATTCGAATAAATTAAATCCTTTGGCAAGTAAGATTAAAGTTTTCTATAAAATGATGGGTAGTTAATTTAATTTTGATGTAAATCTTCAGTATAAGCTATATTTTGACTAAAATTATGA
>ARYC01008740.1:0-11652 GCA_000711775.1 Oxytricha trifallax
CCAAGCCGCCAATATAATGTCCCGGGAAAAACCAGAAAAATAGTAAAAGTTATTGTCCCTCTTGCACTAGCAATTAAAAGCGCGGGGATAATTTTTGCTTTATTTTGCATTGCAATCGTATTGATCGGTAAGTAAGTTAGCCTATCTTTGATGTCTGAATTTGGGGTATATAAAACTAAGCGGAAATAGTATAGAATAATGCTTACAAGCCCACTTGCTAAAAATGGGATCCGCCATGCCCAAGTCATTTGTTCAATTGAAAAATGATTAATAATCAGTTTATTCATAATTATTGCTGCGCTTAGCCCGAATTGTCCGCCAAGAATTACATTCATGATGGCAAAATGTTTCTTGTTTGGGTATTTATATCGTATATAAGCTAAGTTAGCTTGTGTTTTCATTCCAAATGCAATACCATGAATAACTCGGGTAAGTAAGATCAAAATAAGAGTAATATAAATATGATCTTCATCAATATCAATCAATGCTATTGAACTTAAAGATACAACCATTGCGATAGAGTTAATATGTACAATTTGTTTCCGCGTGAAGTGGTGTGTTAGCCATATACATAGTTTATAACCTGCTGGACGAAATAGATAACTAGTTAGGGTTATCATGGCTAATCCATGCACTAGAAGTTTGTGCCCGCTATACACTTGTAGCAGATATAAAAATAAGAACCCAAGGGAAAACAGGTCATAGTATTCTAAGATACCGCCAAACATTTGAATTAAAGCAAACTGTCTGCGGCGTTCTTTAATTTTGGCTAGATATCTGTAAATTAAATTATGTTTTGCCATATTGATATAAAAAATAGTGTTTTTCCCCTTAATTTTACTAGGTTATGAGTCATGAGTTTGGCTTAACTGTCATAAGTAGTAAAAGTAGCCCAATTTTTTTTGAAATCTGTCGTAAAAAAGCAGATTTTATACAAAATTATTGATCTTTGTTTCTCACTCCATAAATTACTTAGCTGATCTTTACTGTATGTAGCCAAAATCAATTGTCTATGCTTATCCTAAATGGTTAAATCTGGGTAACATCAGTTATAATAGCTAAATTAAATCAAATTTTTTAAGCATCTTATGAATCAGCAGGAAATATTAACTAATCAACCAGCACAAAAGAAATATGTATTTTCCAAGTTAAGTAATCTACTCAAAAGTGATGATGTTGCAGAGGTAGTAATTATGGTTGCTTTTATTACCATGGATGGGTTATATCTTATTTTGCAGCAATTACAGGAACTACTGGATAAAAAAATACGAGTAGTCATTATTAGTGGTTTTATGAATAACTTCAATAATCCACGAGTTTTTGAGTTTCTATCACGGTTGGCAGGTATTGAACTAAGGGTAGCTAATATTAAGGGTTATCATCCCAAGCTTTATCTAGTAAAAAGTAGCAATGGGGGGTATCGATGTATTATCGGTAGCTCCAATCTTACCAATAGTGCACTTCGCTCTAATCTTGAAGCAAATCTTTACACCGAATACGAAGCAGATAGTCCAGTTGTGTCACAAATCATGGATCTTTACCAGCAGGTTTACGCTGAATCTGCACTATTGACTACGGAAGCTCTTGATAATTATCGTAAAACATATACAAGGTCGCAATCAAGCGAGGCTGTAGCTGGAGTTTCTTTGGAAAGATTCCCATTGCCTAATTTGATGCAAAAGCGTGCTCTTACCGCGCTTACCCAATTGCGACTAAAAGGAATGAGTAAAGCATTGATTATTTCTGCAACAGGCAGTGGTAAGACATATCTTAGTGCCTTTGATGTAAAGGCATCCGGAATAAAGCGTCTTTTATTCGTCGTACATCGTGAGAGTATTCTTAATCTAGCAATACAGGCGTATTTAACTATTTTCCCTGGGCTAAATTACGGTAAATTAACTGGAGAGATCAAGGAATTTCAGCCTGATTTTATTTTTGCCACAATGCAAACTTTGCAAAAAGAAGAATACTTGCTAAAATTTAATAAAAATCATTTTGATTATATCATAATTGATGAGGTTCATCGGGCAGGGGCTCGTGGTTATCAAAAGATTCTTGATTACTTTACTCCAACATTTTTGCTTGGCATGACAGCGACTCCAGAACGGAATGATGATTTTGATATCTATCGGTTGTTTGAGCACAATATTGCTTATGAAATAAGACTTAATGAGGCACTTGAAGAGCAGCTGGTTTGTCCTTTTCATTATTTCGGAATATCTGAATTGATGATTGATAATAGTTATCTAGAAGATTATAGAGATTGTAACCAAATTGATTATAACCATAGGGTTGCACATATTCTCCATAATCTTGATAAATATGGTCATGGTGGGCGTGATAAGGTGCGCGGGCTAATTTTTACCTCCCGAGTTACTGAAGCAGATGAGCTTTCCCGACTATTTAACCTTCGTGGCTATAAAACTGTCAGCATAAGTGGTAGTGATAACGATAATTTTCGTGAACGCGCAATCAGGCTTCTTGAAAATGGATACACTAATCAGGATGGTGTAAAGCAGGAGTATCTTGATTATATTTTTACTGTTGATGTTTTCAATGAAGGGATTGACATTCCCAGTGTGAATCAGATTGTTTTATTGCGCCCAACCCAATCCGCAATTGTTTTTACTCAGCAAATCGGTCGTGGATTACGTAAAAGTCAGGATAAAGATTACTGCGTTATTATTGATTTTATTGGGAATTATACTGGGAATTTTCTGATCCCCGTTGCATTATCCGGAATAATTCATATGATCGGGAAGAATTACGCTCATTTATCAGTGAAGCTAATACAATGATTCCAGTAAATGCAACCGTATCTTTTGATAAAGTTGCGAGAGAACAGATTTATGCAGCAATTAATAATATCCAGATTAGTCGAAAATTTATAAGTCAAAGCTACCTTGCTTTAAAGAAAAAGATCAATCGAATTCCTGAATTGGCTGATTTTAGAATTCATAATTCGATTGATCCTAAAATTATTTTTCGTTATCAGGGTAAATCAAGTCGGGTTTTATTTAGTAACTATTATCAATTGTTGAAACAGCATGATGATATAGCGGAAGTATTTAGTAGCCGACAATTAGCTTATCTGGATTATATTACCCAAGAGTTACTTTTTGCTGCGCGTCCAGATGAAATGTATGTGTTATTTAATCTTATCAATGGAAATACTGATGAAATGGCAATTTATCAGGGATTGCTTGAAGAATATGGTGTTTTATATAGCGATGAAAAACGTGAAGCAATCCGTAAAGTATTATCGCTTGAGACTAGTGCTGCGTTAGAGAAAAAATACCAGTTAACTTTTCTTGCTGCAACAAGTTCTTTGGCATTGAGTTCGGAATTTATCCAAAACCTTGAAGTTTCAGACTTTAAATCAATAGTACTTCAAACTTTAACTCTGGGATTATCATATTTTGCCGGGTATAAATTGTTGGAGAAAGATAATGATTTTATCCTTTACCGCAAATATTCACGGAGGGAGTTTGTACGCCTTATTAATGTTAATCTATCAATGGAAACTTCCATTTATGGTTACCGGATTATTGCTCGGTATGTACCAATTTTCATTACTTATAATAAGTTGTCGCCTGATCGGATGAATGCCAAATATAGTAATATCTTTTTAAATAATCAGGATTTAGTCTGGTACTCACGTCCGTATGGAAATGCGATTTCTTCCGAACTTGAACGGATTATTAATTATCGGGAAAATGGTCTTTCAATAATGATTTTTTTGAAAAAAAGCGACAATGAAGGGAGTGACTATTATTTTCTTGGTACTGCTGATATTCAAAGAAGAAAGTAAATTAAATTTAAAAACCATTGCACTTTGTGACCTCTGCTAGAGATTAAATATTTGCCTCGAACTTTACATCTAATTAATAAGGAATCTTCAAATTTTATTTAAAACATTAATGGTATTTAATATGAAAGATTAATTAATATTTTTATTAGTATTTACTTTCAAATAGCTAACTACTGAGATAAAAACACAAAAAACTTTAGAATCTATAAAGCCAAAACCCTTGCTTCCAACAGCAAATATTTAAAACTCTCATCAAATAAATTCTTAACTTTATGAAAAATATAGAAAAGCTTTTTCAGGGTCTTTTGGAATAAACCCCTTATAATAAAACAATAATCAAGATTAAGTTTAGAGTTCACCTCAAATGAATTACTATTCTAGTATTATAGAAATAAATTATTTTTAAATTCCTTTAAATATGCTTCAAAATTTGATATTTTATAATAAATCAACTTAATAATATTAGTTAGTAACAGAAATCTTTCCCTAGTAAGAATTAAGGATAACCAAACACTTCAAAACAGTCATAATAAACAAAATCAATTGATAAATATTCAAAGAAAACAGTAAATTCAAATCCTGTAGATGGCCCGAGGTTAAGAAATAAATAATTAACCAATATTGATATTTAATAGCATTAAAAAACAGAAAAGAACAGCTCATCTTTAATTATACCGTCCAATTTATAATCCAAAAATAGTAATTTAAATTTTTTAAATTACCTATAATTATGTTTAAATAATGATTAGTTTTATTTTGCAAAAGTTTTAGAGTTCATATTTTCAAAGAAGTACATTCATTTTAATATGTATAACAATTATAGCTTCTAAATAACTTAATTTTATGTAGGACATTATATTAAAAATTAAATTAAAATCTATTTAGGGATTTTTTTAATTATTTATCCTTTATAATAGATAGATTCAATAAAATTATAGGAAATATCTTATTGCATAATAAAATTATGATAAAACTTTTAGCAATTATAAAGAAATACACTAATTTACTAATAATTTTTAAGTAAATAAAAACATTTCTAATATTTTAATCGAAGTATTGTGGGATATAATCCCAAAGCCAACAGAGATATATAAAATGAGAAATAATTCTTGAATTTGAAGGAAACTTAATTGGGAAGCTTGCCTTTACAACAATAAGCTGTCAATTATATACCAAAATAATCTCAGGCCGTATTTGCAGCTGCAAAACACTCGCTAACTGATAATTTATCCTAGCTTATGTCTTTACATACTGAGCCTTAAAGCGAGGATGAAATAGGTTCTGATTTATCCAGTGAAATACCAGATTTTAAATATAAACTGATTTGATAGGATTTCACATTTAAATTATAGATATTGAACTGACTGATAGAAAGCCTCAAATAATAAAGATTAAAGAATAGTACATAACTCAAAATATCACAGCAAACTTCAGCCTGTTAAACAGTTAAACATAAATTATGCAAACTTAACAGTTCACAAATCTCAACTTTCCTAACCAAACGCCAAGAGTTTAAAATTATGTAAAATAGCAAAATTTCATTTAAAACATCAGCACTTTAACACAATCAAACACAGATTTTGAGAATCAAAAGAGCAGTATGAATAACTTAGAAAAAGATGAGTTAGAAATTTAACCCACTCTTAGATTGCATGATTAAGAAATTTTTCTATCTAGTAATGCATTTCTAGAAGCCAAGAGTTATGATATGAATACTGAAATCAATACTGTTTTAACTTAAAATTAAATTTAATTGTATTATGATACTATATCATTCTTGATCTGTGCCATAATATAAAAATTATTACTGTTAAAATCTAAAAAACTCATGCTTAAAGTTTTCACAGTTTAATAAGCGCTAGGAGCAGACCTTTATCATGCACAGATCATATGCTAAAATAAGCTTTAATTCAAAATTTGAATGAAGATTATTATAAGAAGGAGTCTGAAGATCTAGTAGATGACGATGCTGAGAATGACTCTCTTAATTTCAGAAATAGGTTTAAGAAAGTCTCAATGTGCTAAGGTCCGAAGATTAGGGATGGAGTTTCCAGTAATAGATAAGGTACTCTTAGCAACTATCAAATTATTTTATAGGTAATTTTTAGTTATAGTAGCGGCAAGATTTTCTAAAAATTAAATTACTGCTTGTACTGACTAATGTTTAGAACAAAAATAAGGGTGGCTTCAAAAAAGGTCAGAGTCAGCATTATTCAAGCAATTTAACAAAAAATACTTCATTTTGGAAGATAGAAAACTTAAGTATTATCACGATGAGAAGATGCTAAAATTGGAAGGATGTATAGATTTTGATCTCATTTCATTCGAAGTTATAGTATCAAAGAAATCATCTCCTCGAGTTTTTAAATTAGTATTGCTTCAAAAGGAAACCTCCAAAAGTTTGACAACTAAACATTTGCAGAGAAATAGGTTTACATTTATGGCTAGTACAACTAAAGAGCTTCATGAATAAAAACTTGATCTGTTTTTTATAATTTTTGAGAAAAATATTATCAAAGGAATTATAGTTCTTTGACAATATAAAATCAATCAAAAATTTCATCCTATCAATAATTGAAAAAAGGGTTGAGTTAAAATAATATTATAAAATAAAATCTTAATATAAAAATTGATGTTTTTAAAAATAATTTATAAAAATGCTCATAATTTTATAACTAAAGTTAAATTACATAAAAATTTAAAACTCCTTATTTATTCTTGTGGTTTAAATGGGTAGATTTGATATTAAAACATTAGAGATAGTCCTAAGGTTTCAAGGGAGAAATAGTTTAAAAGATCGCTTTTGAAAAGAAATTCTGGAAAACTAATAGGCTGAATGTTCAAAAATTTATGCAAACAGTAGACACTGGAGATATACTTCTTTTCTAATCAAAAGCTATGGCATCTAAAGTATAAAGGATGCTTACTAGATCTGACTATGATCACATAGCCCTTCTAATTAAGTATGATAATAACAAAATCGTGATTTTTGAAAGCTTGAGAGATTAAGGGGTTTAAGTTTGCCAATGGGATAAGTTTATAAACATGAATTGGCATGATATGTATCATAAAATAGTGTACAGAAAGTTATTCTTTCCAAGAACAAAAATGTTTCATGAAGGGCTTGAGGATTTCATGAAGTAATCAATAGGCAAGAGATTTAAGATAAATGCTGCAAAATTACTAAGATAAAAATGTGATTCAGACAATAGCTAAATCATTAAAGAAGATAAGGGATATTTTTGCTCTGAGTTAGTGGCAAGTGCCTATAAAAGATTGGGCATTTTAGATTAAGAAAGAGCAGCTTCAAAATACTGGCCTGGCGATTTTTCTCAAGAAAATGCAAATAGCCAAAGTCAATTTAGAAACGGTGCTTATTTAGGTGAATAATATACAATTGACTTTATAAATTGAGTTATTTTATTTACACTAAGATTATATAATGAAAAGAATAATGATTTAGAGATATTTCATTTTACATATAAGTTTTATCGATTATTTTTCCTTTGAAAATCTAAATTTAGATAAATTTCAAGTTATCAAAATATGATTTATATCTAATAAATATAAACTTCATTATAAATTTGAACAGCTTATTAATTACTTATAAATATTATTTTTATTTAATAATTTTTAATTAATTAAGTAAAAACGTGATTAAGGATGCCTTTTTTATTGAGTTATAATAATTGCCACAATGATTAACAAGTTTTTTTTAATTACATTCTACATTATGCTATTTATTTTAATTTAAAGAGTTTTACATGAATAAATATGCATGTTATAATGAAATTAATGAATTAATACTTTATAAAAGAAAATATAAGTCTAATTTAATTCAAGATTTAAAAAGTTATTTTTCCTTTATATGACTTTATAATGAATTTAATTAACTTTGTCCAAAACTGATTTGGTGCATATGATTTTAACAATTTTATTCTTTTTATATTGGTAATTTTTGCATATTCTATGTACCATTAATATTATTATCACGATATCCCTAGCGATTGAAGAGCGATGAGGAATTATTGCTTTGATTTTAATCTAAAGATTTTTTATGTTGTTGTGGGGATGAAGCTTCTTAAAAGAACTACTTTGGCAAAATTTTATAGAGTTAGCTGAAATAGAACATTTCTTAACTAATGGATTTCTTTATGGTGCTAAGCTTGTTATAGTCGTTATTGTGCTAAACCTAGGAAAATTAAAGTCAAATAATTGAGGTTATATAAAATAACGAAATTGTTTTATAAAAATATTGGGGAAATTTTTGAAAGATTTTAAACATAGCAAAAGATATTTAGTTTTAATAAAAAATAGCAATGCTCTATAAATTATAAATTTAAAAAGCATTTTTCCTAATATTACAGTTTTAAATTTTATATTAGGCTTTATTTGATTTTTTCCTGAGTAATTTTGTATCTTTCGGAAGCATAGATTTATTCTTTCTTTAGCTCTATAAATAAAAATATAGTGCAAAATCATATTAAATCTTAAAATTCCATTATATATTTATATAGTTTATATGCTGTTATTTTTATAGATTAAATTAAAATAGCAAAAATAATAATTTATATTGAGAAATTAAAATTCTAGCTAATAGCTTGAGATATTAATATAGATTCATTATATATCCTAATATTTCTATTTTATTCCCGGCCTATATTAACTTAAAATGAAAAATTACTGAATTTTATAATGATTTAATATTAAATAGTGCAGACAAATCAAGATCTTTAAGTGGATCTATATTAAAAAAAGAAAATAAAACTTGTTCCCAAAAATCATTTATTTTTTTATGATTATTTTTCAAAAGTATTCGAACATATTTAAAAAGAAAAGTATTTATTCAAAAATATAATCTGTTATTTTGTTACTGCATTTTATCACAGAAAATGAATATAAAATTATAAATAATGTAATCAATCTAATCCTGATAAGATAAAATATAACAACAAAAATTCAAAAATATAAGAAATGTAATTAAGAAAACATAATTTAAAACTATCAATAATTGTTTAAATATTTCAACTCGTTTGATAAATAAAATATTATTACAATAATTTAAGTGCTTATCATTCATTAAATAATTATTTAACTAATGGAAAAAATGATTAACTTATTTCTCATATTATGGTTTATTTTTATTTTGTTTTTTTTCTAATTTCAGAGGAATAAAGCTAATTTATAATTTAATGATATTTTGACATCCATCCCATAAAATATTTTAATTAATCTCTTTTATTAATATTATAATGCATTATTTTATTAGCTCTTCATGTAGGAATCTCACACTTGGACTTCGAGATTAGCTATTAGTTGTAGCTTCATTTTTCAAATTAAAATATTCCTTCTTTTTATCAAGAGACTTTCCTTTGATTTGTAAATTAACTAGTTATTTTAAGAAAACCTGCTTATTATAAATCTCTTCTCTAATTTATTTCTTTTCCTCATGAGTCTTATGTTGTTCCTTTGAATAAATAGATGCAAGGGGCTTAGATTATTGACTTTTTTATCTTGATTTATCAGATAATCCCTTGGTTTAAAGAGTGGTTAGCTGCTATTTTTAAGATTGAATTTTGTTATTAAAGCATGAAAAGAAACAGGAATTTACATTTTATGATTTGCTAACTTTTGAATCTCTCAAGCTTTATAATCTTCCTAGCACAGTTTAATTTTATTTCTCTTTATTAATTAAAGCCCTCTCTACTATAATTGGTAACGGATCATAAAATTGAAAAGAGAGGGGATACTTGAAAATCATAAATTCTAGAGGTATTTTTAGATTCTCAATGCCTTTAATTCCTATAATTTTTAACAAATTCTATCGACTTAGCTTGAGTTATTGAAGGTAAACCTTAAGCTTACGATTTTGGTTAGTTGAGGAAAGAAATTTTAAGAAATTAATTGAGCTCATTTTTGATTTTTGAAGTCGAAGCTAAGTTGATTGACTTCTAAATATTTTACTAGCACTATCAGTACATTTTATGTCTTCTTCTAAATCCGAATCATCACTTATCTTTCCAGTCATTTATCTTCCAAATTTTGCAGCTTTCAATTCTTATTTAAGAAATATAAAAATAAAACTAGAATATCATTCTTTGCTAGACTTGAGAATCGCTCTAACAAAAACCTCGATAATGGAAATCTCTTATTGATACGCCTCATACGAAATTTTCATTTTTATTCGCATAAATTTTATACTTCTTATTATGAGCAGAGTGTCTTGTATGATTTTTATCAATGCCTTATCATTAATGTTCTAAGATCCACATCCTAATTTTATAAAACAATAGGAATATTAAATTTGAATTTTTCCAAAAGAGAATTTCTTTATCTTGTCGTCATTATCTCAATATTCCATTATTTGCCAAATTCTTTATCAGAGGAGCACGATGCTTTTTAAACTTGCTCTAAAAGTATTTGCTTTGTTTGAAAGTTTAAATCTTAAAATTTTTCAAACGGTGAGTTATCAATACTTAACCCTGGACTTTAGTTACAAAAGTTATCTAAATTTTCTTATGACTTTCCTAAATCTTATGACTTGTTAGAGTGTGTTCTGAATAAATTTAGAAAGGAATTCTAGCTATTCAGTAATTTTCTTTCACTTGAACATTTGTATAGTAACAATTGAATGACAGATGAAAATTCTATTAATTCGTCCTCATTAGTAAAAACTAGATCTATAGTTCTATAAAGGGTTTCAATACTTATACATTGCCAACAATAAAATGGAGGTTTCTAATCTTTCCCATTTTCATAAAGCTTTAGTTTATAGATTTGCTCTTTATATCTTTAAAATGTGGAGTTGCTTCCTCCATATATTATCCCAACAATCTCTTAAACATACACAGAGCTCTTTTTTTGCTTATCTTTTGTTCCTCTAATAGTATATTCCCATGTTAAAGTTTCACAATTTTTTGAAAGAATTAATTTGCATTTTTTCCTATGTTAACTTGTATAATGATACTTATGGGCTGTGTATCCCTAGGATTGAAATTTTGTTAATGATACATCTAAATGCCTTTCAAACTTCTAGAACTGCTAATACTTTAAACAATAATAATTCAATCATACTCTCTATTTAGTCTTGGGATAAGGTTCAAGAATATTGATGTTTGATTTGTTAATGTATTATCTCTAGTGCTTGATTGTTAATTGAGATTTAACTTTAGCTCTTAATTTAATGAATCAGTCCTGATAAAATTTTCTTTCAAGTTTACCTATGAAATTATGTCAGACTATTTTCCTTCTTCCTTTATTTTTTCTAGATTTATGCAAGGAACAGCTGCTTTAGTCATTGGTTATCCTAATTTTTACTAGTTTGCTTAAGAGGTGCTTCTACTAACATTAGGAGAGAGTGCAAGAGATTTATCTGAAATGATCTGATCTGAGTCTCTAGTTGTACCCTCTGAATTAAATGAAGGCTCAGCATTCGAGGCAAGTTACGAATTCACATTAAAAAAATTATGAAGTTATTAATAATTCACGCCCCTTATTTACTTGGTCACTTCTATCAGGTGCTGAATTTGCTTGGTATCATCATTTTAATAAAAATATAAAAGATCAAGATTTTGCTAAGTTTCCAAAATTGTATCTAATCTTTCAGCATCGTCTTAAGAATTAAATTTCGTTAACAGTTACTTTAATTTTCCTTGTTTTACAGTTTACTCTAATTTAGAAGTTTCACATGTATTGTCTATATTATGCATTCTATAATTCGTACTCAAAAATACATTTTCAGTCTCTTTTTATAAAAAATCTTTGTAGCTATTTTTAAACTCTCAACTTTTAATTATAATTAAAAAAGATTCTGGGAGCGAAGTTTCCTTCCCAAAATGCTT